>JBBBDQ010001418.1:180000-410000 GCA_037127315.1 Ascarosepion bandense
TAAATTGGCTGGGGGCAGAAGCACATCATAAGTGGACTTAAAACAGAAAGCTGTCCCTGGCTGACTTTCCTTCCCACAATTCTTTTCCAAGACAGTTTCATTATTGTCTCTGCTGAGCACACTGCACCAGACGTAAGCATCCCTTCTTCTGTTCCTGTCTTCGTACTTCTGTAACAATAGTCTCCCTTCTCTCCTTCTCTGTCTTCTTGCAGAAAGGCTTAGAGTTGTGGCAACCCTCTCCATGTCTTCCAGTCTGGACTGCTTCCACCATATCCTCGTGCTCGAGTGCCACCTTTGCTCTAGCTACGTCTTCCTCCACCTTCTATTTCTTGCCCGTATGCACTTCTGGTGGTGGGGGTTTGTCCCTGATGGGGATTCGTTCACTGAATGCCTTCGCATCATCACAGTCCTAATCTTCTCAGCCTTGTACTCTTTCACAACTGATGTTCTTGGAAGTTCCAGTGGGATTCCCTTTTCATACAGGTCTATGTTTTTAATGGGCATGTGGAAGACATGAGACACTTTCTGGTGTATGCACAGCACTTCTTTTCTGTCATCTCTCTCCTTGATTCAGCAACTTCATAAATCATCAGTAGTCAAAGCAATCACGAGTACAAGCCAAACTGCAGACACCAAAGCTTGAATTTACTGGGTAACTTAGCATGATTAATGTTCACAAGTCCCACCTGTGTTTGGTTGAAAATCATTAAACCTTGATTTCTATCACTTACCTTTCCTCCATATGTTCATTTGAAGCTTTTCACTAGCTCCTTGCACACAGTTAGAATTGGGTCTCCCAATATCAAAAATCTGATTTTTTTCTACTTTTCTTTCCTGAATATGCAGCTACATAATTTCTTTGCTGTGAACTTCATGCAGATTTTATAGAATTTAATGTTACTAAACATTTTTTACTTGGTCTAAGTAATCTGGGCTTTAAGCATTTTACTGAGTTGGCAAGGTTTTTTTTTCTAGGCTTTTTGTTTTTGCTTACATTTTTCAGAATTGTTAGTTTTATTTGAGACTATCTGGATAAGAGTTTTAGTTTTTTGCAAGTTGTACATTTGTTCTAACAGCAATTTTTGTTTTACTTTTAAATATATAAGTCAACATATATGTTGTTTTTTTCAGTGGTTTACTGATAAAAATATATTTTGGTAAGCAGGTTTTTTGTTGTAAAGTGCTTGGTATCAACACAGAGTGTTAATAGAATTTATTATATTAACTAAGCAGAGTAATGCTGTCTTCAAAGTTTCATGAAGGCAACATTCTGATGTCCTCACTCATCAATCTGCAAAATTTCAATAAGCAGATTAAAATTAAGCCCTGACAAGTGAGGACATCATGATAACTTTATATATATCCAGATGAAGAGAACAGGTTCAGAGTCCCAAGTTCTCCAGCATTTACTTTTTTAAAAAGTGCTCAATACAACCTAAATCATAGAGCATAATATAATGAAATTTGTTTTTTATTTAAAATCAATTTAATTTACATTGCAACATAGAAATTTCTATGTTTTTTATGTTTATTTTAAATATAATTATGTTTTTTTTATTTTTTCCAGATTATCTGTCCAACATAACTTAATATTAGTCTAAAAATATAAATAAATAATAAAAATACACTAAAATTAAGTTATAGTTGCATGGATAATCTATAAAAAAATTATTAAAAAAAACATAATATTTTAGATAAAAATTTAAACCTAAATGAAAATAAAAATAATTCAAAAACTGAAATCTATAATTTAGACAATAATAAATGTAATTGTAGAAACCCTATAGAGTGTCCATTGGAAAATAAATGCCTTACAGAATCTATTGTTTAATAATGTACTATTTCTTCTATGGAAAACCGTAGTAATATAAAGATTTTTTGTTGGTAGTACTAAGAATTTGCTGAAGCAAAGATTTTATCAATACACTTTTTCATTTAATAATATGTACAGAAACAGAACATCCCTATTGAAATCTTTTTGGTATCTAAAAAAAAAAACCAATAAAACTCTTACAATAAAATGCAAAAATCTTAAAAAAAACTAGAATAAATGACCCATGCCCCTTATGTTATTATGAAAAACTATATATTATTAAATTTCTTAAAAATAAAAATCTGTTAAATAAACATAATGAAATTAATGTCATATGTAAACATTGCCAAAATGTTCACATTAGAATATGGTTAATAATTCTTCATAAAAGAATATCAATTAACTCACGTATATCCAGTAGTTTGTTTTGTATTATGATATATTAATTTAATAGATATTAAAATTTATGCAAGTTATTAGTATATAAAAAATTGATAAAAAAATGCACTCTGAAATTAAATTATAGTTTAATCATACCAAAAGTTTGTTTAAGTTAGATCAAAAATAAAAAATGTTTTCTTTCTTTCTTTTTTGTTTTTAAAATGGCTTGGATACATAAAAATCTAAGACAATAACCTTGTAGTGATAATGTATACAAGCATAAAAAAAAAAACCCCAGTCTAGACTCTAGCTGAAAAAATTACACTTTCCCGTTAAGCTTGAAAGAAAAAACCCTGTATCCTCTGACTTCTAACCTATATTTTCTAATTTAAAAGTTGAATTTCATTCTGATTAGCTAAATTAAACACACCCATAAAATCTAAATTTTTTTCTGTCTTCCCTCTCTATATTTAACTCTTTAAATTAAATTTCAAACTATTGTTCTCATATGGATGTTATAATAGACACAATGTTTCCACCAAGTACTCTCTGGTCATTATCAGGTGTCCATTGATTGGCCGATATGGATTATGTTGTTGATTATTGCAAAATATCCTGTTCTTTCATGTTGGACTTGGTGCTTGACTACCAGATCTAAGTATTGAACTCATGACCACTAGATGATACTAACACATGTATAATCAACTACTATATCCACTAAACCACCATCTCAAAGGAATTTAGTGGTGTATTTTTGTAGCATTTTATATTCAGTGTCAGCTGGATTTTCACAACTGGATTATGTTAGCGGGTTCGTGCCACTTGTCATACTTTGTATTTGTTTCTGAGATGAGTAATTTTCAGTATCTTGGAATTATTTCAAACTATTGTTCTCATCTTGGTTGATATAGATGTTATAATAGATGAGAACAATAGTTCAAAATAATTCCAAGTGATTGAAAATTACACATCTCAGAAATAAGTACAAACAAATGTATTGTTTTCTACATTCAAATGTAAATAATTTTCACCACAATTATTCAACATTGCCTGATGATGTGGTTATATCTTGAAACATAAAAATTTCTGTGTCGCAATGTAAATTAAATTAATTTTAAACAAAAAACAAATGTAATTATATATATATATATATATATATATATATATATATATATATATATAAGTAAATGGTTTTAAGCTATGCTATATTTATAAGTAAAAGTGTTCAATATCATGGATAGAGCAAAGACATTTTGTAGGTGTATAATCTGTTTACACAGCCCTTTAGAAACACCAAAATAAGTATTTCTTTAATCAAAACCTGATACTTGTAAAAACTATATTCTTAGGAAATACTTAAAAAAAAGATTATATAAATAATCAAATTGCTTACAAGATTTAAAATGTAGACTCCAGGCCCATTTCTGTGAGAAAAAGAAAAATGGAAATTAAAATCATGCTAAAGAAGTATTATGAAAAAATGATCATTTCTGATATCTTATTTTCAATATGGTGGCAAATTTAATAGTATAAATACTTGTTACATCTGCAAACACATTTCATGCACTAAATGCAACAATTATTATGGGAGAGAGACAATAAAATAAAAAGTGGATAGAATATGTAGAAGGAAATCAGTACATAATTCAAAATTTAACTGGAATGTAAAATACAAAATCTTAAATGTCCTTAAAATTTTGTTGGAAATTATGAGAAATTAGCAATTATTTTTATATTCTAATTCTTTTAATGACATTTAATACTTTAGAAATATGAATTTTATATGCATTGTTTATTCAACATGCAATCATAAAAGAAATATGAAGAATATAAGAGAATAAGAAAGAAACAAAGAAAAGAATTTAGAATAAATATGAAAAAGAAAAAAGAAAAATAAAATGAAGAAAAATATGAATATTCTTACCGTTTGCCTACAAGCTTAATCCCTAGTTGCTTTCCTTTGGTCTTCTGAAGACTTATTTTTAATATCTCTGGAAATTAGAATTAAACACATTCAATGAATAAAATCTCAAAGGAACAACAGTGAAACCTGTAAAAAAATATTAGATGGCAGTTAAATAACATTTTCTTGAAAAGGAGAAAGTCAAAGCGGAAAAATGTCCTCAACTGATAAACTAAGTACATGTATGTTATTATTTAATGCTCATCTTCAAATATGGCTATGAAAAAGGAATATCTCTTCATCCACATTATCATATCCAGTTAATTTAGATTGGCTACTGGCTTTTTTCGTCAATTATAATAATATGTATGTTTTTATTTTTACTCAAATTATTAACTTTTCTCATCAACAGAAAAAAATAATTTAAGAAAACAAAAAGTCCTTATAATCTGGTTTTAATTAGTATCATCTTAACCTTTAACATTCTGGGATGATTTTTTTTTTTTTTTGCAAAACAATAATTTTATCCTGCTGCTGCAAGTGACTCAGATGAATGAATAATAGACTGTTTAAATTTTTGCAGTTGTATTGTCATAACCTGCTATGGCAACCCAAAAATGACCATTAAGTGGGGCAGTCGAGAAGCTTTGAAAACCAATGCAGTGGAAAGGAAAGGACTGTGTTAAATGTTAATTATTACTGACTTGAAATATTGAGTAAATGCTCAAGGTAAACCAATTCATAGTTAGACAATCATTATTTGGTAAAATATGAATTATGTTACACAGAAGAAATTTTACATGGATATATGAGTGTTGTGCACGTGTGTCTTTTTCTTTAAGAATCTTCTGAGGATGATTTTTATTAAACTTTGTATAAAATCTGCACACATTATTCTAGTATATATTTTAGTATATTTTTAGCAAGAATTATGATCATTTTAGCACAATAGATAAATTATTAGATTTGAATCTTAAAACTAATTTAGTCACCTTTCAGTAAAAATATCTGACAGCACAACAAAAAAGCAAAAATTTAGAAATGTACAATAATGACAGAAAAGGGAAAAGATAGGAACGAAACTTGATCATTCTATTTTAAGATCTTTTTTTTTAAACACGTATCTGTTTCATATCCACAACCAAATCGGAAACATATACAATGAGGTACCTGGTCATTATTATCAATAAAAATTGATTTACTTGTACATTATCTAAGAAAACTCTTATCACAAAATGAAGTGTACAGAAGATGAAAGAAAGAAAAAAAGAAAAAAAACTTCTAGAAATCATATGAATAATCATGGCTAAATTGTAACCTAACTAAACAATATTTAGTTATTGGTTCTTAAATGAATATTTTTTAATCTTAAAATCCAAACTTAAAATCTATGCATTAGATTTTTTAATAAAGGGAAAAAAGAAAATTTTTGGAGATATAAGTATTTTATTTCCTAATAACAAAATTCAGAATTTTTAATGTAATAATTTGATTATCTAAGATGGGCATGCATGCATATATATATATATATATATATATATATATAAATAACAGGAATAGGGGTTGTTCCAATGAGAGAAATTGGTATAGACAAAAAAAGTGCGAGAAGCCGTGAACGTATTGTTTAAAATGTAGATTTATTGTTATTATTAATATTACTTGCTTTTTGTATGCTATATTAAGTGTTCATAATGGTATTTTTGTTGCTACACATGTTTCAAGTCCAAAGTTGACTCTCTTCAATCAAATAAACTTGTAACTTTATATGTCAAGGTCCATTTGTCTTTCTGACAGCTGAAATATCGTGCATATATAGAAAAATGGATGGTTGGTGAGCAGGTCAGAAAGTTCATATGCATGCATGTTTGTTTGTTGTTTGGTTTTTTTTCTTTTTTTTTTTATACTCGCACGTTTAATCTCTTCTGTTTTGGGAATCATTCACCTTTCATTGGACAGAAAACATTTTTTACACTGACTTACGAAATTTGATTTCTTCTTTTTACTTCAAAATTGTTTTCAGTGATGTTGATTCAATTCTATAGGTCATCTAGTTCTTTTTCTTGTTTCTGGAATACTATTTTTTGCAATGGTTTGTGATAATTTTTTTAGCGCGTTTGAACTTAATGTGTTCACGTGTGTGTGTGTGCTTTAGGTTTTTCATGTTCTATTGAGGAAAGGCTTGTATTTTTTTATAAATTTTTCTTCTTCCATCATGAGCATATCATAATCTGCATTTTGGTAGATGGACATTACTTTGAATTTACCTCAACTACATTCGTGTAAGTGCTGGGAAACGTAAAATTTTCTATTATTGGCTAATTCAATGTTACTTCTGTGCAGGGCTACTCTTTTAATCAGGCCTTGTGTCACTCCCATGTATATTTTTGCACATTCATTGCATTCTAGAACATAAATTAGGCTTTTAGAGTTGCTGCTCAGATTTGTCGTTATTTCGAATGTAGATGTGTTTTCAAACTCGAACTGGTTTCCTTCTAATATTATGTTGCATATCCCATATCTTTTTTTGTTGCATTTTGTAACACCTCTGTGTTTTGTGTTGCTCAAATTTTGATGAGGTTAGTATGTTTTTTAAATTTTTGGATTGACGTTTGCTTTTAATTATTTTAGTTGTCTTTAAGATTTCTTTTATCTTTTTTGTTGAGTAATTCTATGTCTTTATCTTTGTAAATAATTCTTTTGTTGTGTGATATCTTCAGGTAACGAGAACAAAGAGTTTTAAACTTCTGAGTTCTCTGGCATTTACTTTTTTTTATCTCTCTCTAACCCTGTCAGTTACTTGTTTATCACTGCTGTAGCACATAACTTCCAAAACAGGCACCACTACACAAGTAATGGAGTTCATATACCCCAGTGATTGTAATAAAGGGTTCAGTTTGAAATTCCTAGCACCTGAAGAAGGCTGGAGCATACAACGGCTGCAATGTCGTACAAATGGTAACAAAGATGAATACAATAGTCCGAATACTGTAAATATTATCTTATCTCAGAAATATAGACAAAAATGTCTGTTTCAAGATTTTACCTTGTCATCAGGCAATGCTGATTTATTGTTGTGAAAATGATTTCCATTTGAATGCATAAAACAATACACTTGTTAAGCTTTTCAGTTTTCGATTAGTAAATGTAGTCTTCATGCTTTAATTTCATACCCTAGCTGAAGCAATGGAAGAAAAAATTTTAAAATATTTTTTAAGCTGTCTATATTATTATATAAAAAAAAGATATGAAAATAATTCTTGTAAAAATTCATTATTCATTGATTTCTTTTTCTTTTCAGACTATGATATGCTTAATTTATATTGTTCATAAAAGCAATTGAAAGTTTATCCAAATAAAAATTGGCATAGTTATTTCATTTTTCACAATTCGGACTTTATTTTTTGAAAGAAGGCTAATATTACAGAAAAAATTAAAAAAGTAGTTGATTAGCATTCCCCAATGACTCCTGAATTTAATTATATTAGATTTATTGGGGAACAAAGTCGAATTTTTTGACATTTCTGGAAATTAATTGGTGGTGGAGGGGGAAAAACATATGTCAAAAAAACATTTTTACCAATATTTTCTAAAAATAATTATTTCGAAATTGATTTCAGTCAATTATGAATAAGTCCTGAAATTTTCATCAAAATCCGACCATTATTTGATTTTTGCAAGAATTTCTAAATTAATGTGTCTTTCACGGTCAAAAAAGTGTAAAAAAAATGTGCGTCAATTTAGGTCTCACACTGACGAAAGAAAAAAAAAGATTTTCTACCAAAATTTCGAACATGTTAGAAATGGTTAAAAAAATTTTTTAAATAATTTAAAATACTTTGATCTATCCTCTTAATGATAATATAAACATTTTGCCAATAAAACTTTGTTTTTATTTAGTTTGGGGTCTTTTTTCTATGGATGAGGGAAGACTGAAAAAATATGTGTATGTTTAATTTAACTAATCAGAATGCAATTCAATTTTTAAATTTGAAAATATAGGTTATATGTTTAGGGAATAAAGGTTTTCTTTTTTCGATCTTATTGGGAAAGTGTCAGCTCACTGAGCCACAGTCTAGACTGATTTAACTTCCGGTACACTGTATCCATTTTTGTTACAAGATTGTCTTAGCATTCTCAGTATCCCAGCAAAAAAGAAAGAAAGAAAACATTTTATTTTTTGTTCTGACTTAAAGGCACCTTTGAGTATGATTATACTATTTCAGTTCAGAGTGCATTTTTTCTTCACTTTTTTCATAAATTCTTAATTTGTAAATATTCTATCTATTTAATTAATATTATATAATACAAAACAAATCATCAGATAATATGTAAGTTAATGTATAATTTTTTATGAAGAATTTTTTATGAAGAATTTTTTAACCATATTCTAAGGTGAACATTTTACAATGTTTACATATGACATTTATTTTATTATATTTATTTAATAGATTTTTATTCTTAAGAAATTAAATAATACATAGTTTTTCATATAGACACAAGGGGCATGGGTTGTTTAAAGATTTAAATATGCTAGCTTTTTTAAAAAATTTCCATTTTATTGTAGGAGTTTTATTTGTTACTTTTAGATGCCAAAAACATTTTGATAGGAATGTTCTATTTCTGTACTTATTGTTATTAAATGAAGAAGTGAGTTGATAAAATCTACTTTTCAACAAATTCTTAGTATTACAAATATAAATCTTTATATTACTTGTGTTTTTCATAGAAATAGTAGTACATTAATAAATTATTGATTTTGTGAGGCATCTACAGTATTTACATTATTCAGACTATTGTCCTCATCTTTGTTGCCATTTGTATGACGTTTTGGCCATTGTACTCTCCAGCCTTCTTCAGGTACTAAGAATTTCAAATCAAACCCTGGGATAAATAAACTCCATTCCTTGCATAGTAGTGCCTCTTTTGGCAGTCATAAGTTATCTCCCTCTAACCCTATAAGTTACTTGTCCACCACTACTGTAGCCTGGTATTGAACTCACCACTCTTTGAGTCATGTCATAGGAACTAACCAACGTCTTTATCCACTGGGCTATGTGTCCTTAAGGACAATACCAGGCTACAGCAGTGGTGAACAAGTAACTCATGACTACCAAAACAGCCACTACTATGCAAGGAATGGAGTTCATCTATCCCAGTGATTGTAATAAAGGGTTCAGTTTGAAATTTCTAGCACCTGAAGAAGGCTGGAGCATACAACAGCCAAAACGTCATACAGATGACAACAAAGATGAGGACAATAGTTCGAATAATGTAAATACTGTAAATACTACCTCATCTCAGAAATATAGGCACTGTTAGGCATCTGTTTTCCAAAGGACAGTCTATAGGGCTTCTACAATAACATTTATTACTTTGGGGGTTGATCTTCTCTTTTACATATTTAATATTTGGGCTTTTATATCCATTATTTTTTCATAATTTTTTTTATAAGAATTACTGTGCTTATTAAACACTTCTTCATTTGCAAAATTTCTATATTCTATGAATGAGGGTACATGCTTAATAATGGATGGAGAATGGTTACATTTTCGATGAATATATAAAGGATTTTTACTTGTTTTTTTTATATGGTCAGTATATATTATTTCTAAATCTAAAGTTGCCTCGAGGAAATCTACTTTTTTTTATACATTTGTATAAATAGTCACTTTTAAATTAATGTTTTTTAAATTTTCTATATATTAACTTTCTAATTTTATCTATTTTAAGATTTGTGGAATTTGTGTTGCATTAATTTTTCCAAAATCAAAGTCTGAAACCCTGGCTTTTATCTTGGCTCAACCATAGGCCACTGGAACCAATAGTGAATAAGCAATTATTTCAGCCACTGAGCAGGTCTCATAGTGCTGAGAGAAAATAGTAAAAAAACTTTACAACTATAAAAATTACAAACTGAGAACTTATTAATTCTGCTCAGAAAATTTAATATAAAAACATTTTTTTCTGAAGTTATGGAAAAATAATATTTTTATGCGAAACATATATTTCTTTTAAATTTAATGTTGGTATGATACTTTATCTTTTATCTAATTTATTAAAAAATGGGCTGGTGTATATATATACTTTGTGTGTAGTAAATTATTGGCCAGAAAAAAATGGGGGAAAAATAGAGAGCAGAAAAAAAATGGAAGGAGAGAGAGAGAAAGCTTTTTAATACTTTTTATTATTTTTAGCTTAAAAGCAAAAATTGAATAAATCCAACATGATAAAAAGACTACTTCTTGTATGTGTGAGTTATAGTTAGTTTTTACTATAAGAAGTAAATCTATCCAAATATGTATATGTAGGATTGAAAGCAGTATATAATGTGCAAAATATACAAAAACCTATCATGGCAAAGAACAACTGAATTAAATTAGCCTAAACTATATTCTCTTTCAGTTGGGTGAATTTCTAAAATATAAGCCAAAAAGTTTCAGAAACATGTTTTTGATTTTAACCTCTTCATTTATTATACCTAAAACCACAACTTCAAATACCAAAAAGAAAAAAGAAAAAAAAGAAAAAAAAGAAAAAAAGAAAAAAAAAAAGAGCTTACCTACCATTGATGGAGAAAAGGAAATTGAAGAAAGGTTCAGTAATTATTATTGCTTATCATTTTATCTTTAGATTATAGGAGAAAAGAGTTCAATATCAAACATCTTCGTGCTTGGTTAACTATATATCTAACCTTGCCCCCCCCTCACTCCTATAAACAAACATTTCTATCATTGCCAAACTTACACAACAGAAAACACTTTTTTATGCTTGATTAGTTTTTGCTTTTTACTTTCAATTCTATTTCCTCTTCAAAACAACAAGTCTGCTTTGGAGGAAATGTTTGCAATTCAAACATAAGCCTGACTTTGTGATAAGGAAGTCAAAACTTACAGGCACAAAACATAAAAATAATCATCAAAAATGCATATAATAGTTGTTTTCAAAGAGAATTTTGTCATCAAAAGCCAAACCTTTCATTGTTAATAACACAGATAATTGCCTATTTTCTGAATAACTTGTAACAAAAACCTGTTGTGGTCAGAAAACGTGGATTTATTTCATACCTTACATCCATTTTTATAAACTAGCAGAGAAAAATCAATAGATATCCGTAACAGTTAACAGAAAGACGGTCTAATATAAAGGGAATTAATTATATAAAGAGAATTTGCTATGAATAAAATGTACTTTAAGAAAGTCACATAGTTCAAATAATAATTTTATGAAATTATACTGACAAAGTGATTGATTTATCTTTTTGGTATCAAGGATAGTGGAGCTTTATAAGACGCTAGGTATCAGATCTTGTCTTGTTGAAATATTTTCTGTGATTAAGGTTAACTTTTATACTCATTTTTTTCAGATTTCATTTATAAAGAGTTTATCATTTCGTATCAATAAGAGAGAAACAAGTAAATGAATAAAAAGAAAAATGGCTGCAAGAAAATTCAAGTTTGTTCAACATGTCTTTCAATAAAAGCAAGATAACACATTTGAATCCTCTCTCCAAACTAATTTATATGGCAGGTAATGATGAAACCAGTCTTCTAATTTGTATGCAAGTTTTATTTTGGTTAGGTTGAAGTTTTTTCAATAACTTTAAAACAGGATGCACATATCAGTGATAACGTTAAATATAAACACTCACTTTTATGGATTCAAAAAGGTTGAATAATGTCACCATGTGTAAATTGTGTGATATATAATGAAATAACGATCAAATAGAGGCTCAGTGTTATGTTAGTATATAAAATACTATTAATCTAGTAAATTTGTTAATCAGACAAAACTCAGGATGATGGGATAGCAGAAAAGTAGAGCAACTCTGGTATAAGATACCAGTTGTAGAATATGGCATTTCTCCAAGATTACTTGATGTATTGCAGTAACTAATAATTTATTCCTCATTAGGTGCTCAATAAATTTTCTGTAATATATGTTTTCCTCATCCTGTGAATGAGTGGACATAAGAATCCAAAATATAACTTAAGAACAGTTTGATGGATATTAAGAAAACAGTTTAAAAAGGTATGATGTGATTAAATTTAAAAATCTTTAGTTATTTATATGAATTTAATATTTATACTAAAATGATTAGGGTGATGAAAAAATGAGCAGCTCCACAAAATAAGAGCTAGACAAAGATATCTCTGGACCTAGGAAACTAGAACAGTCTATCTCCATAGATTATAAATAAAGGGTTCAGATCGGAATTCCCTTTAGGTTACCCAGAGAGTTATTGTAGGCTGGAAGACACAACAACTGACACATCATGATAACAAAGATGAAGACAATATTTCAAATGTAAAGAGAATAACTTAAAAATTAATGATCACTGTTGTGGATGCTGATGTATGAAAATAAAATCCTCAATGGCAAACAAAAAAGATTAGGTATATCAGAGATTGAGATTCTTGAGCAAAAGTCTTTTATGTTTATTTTTAAGACGAACATTTTTAATATCTTTCATGAGAATTTTGTAGGGATTAACATGTCAATCTCAATTCTTAAGCTCATCAAAGGTTAGACCTTGTACCAAAACTGGCTTCAAGTAAAGAAATTTCAATACATATTTTATTCATTTTGAACTAGAGGATGGCTCTTGTCATAAAAATCTTATGGCAATATTTAAGCATTTTTTAAAAACTATTTTTTATACTTTTTAAGTTCAACACTTTCTGAATATTAAACTAAACAAATAACATTTTATTTACCATTGAATAACTGTGATTTCTATGCCACTAGAAAAATAAGCTGAAAATTGAGGATTTAAAGTGTTACAGACACAAAAAGTCTACATAATAATAACTTTCAAGATGAAATAGAATTTATAAATAAAAGATACAGAATAAATATTAACCGTTTATTTTTTTAAGTCACTCATTTTCATTTTTTTTCTTTATCACAAGAAAAAACAACTACTTGGCGAAGGAAATACTAAAGATGTTTTTTTTAAAATCGTGTAGCCCCAAGCAAAGAATTTTATTGCCACTATTGTGCAGGGGGTCACATAGGAGGAAAGTTATGAGAAAGCGTGACAGGTTACAGGGGGTGTCAGTAAAAGGGTTAGAGAAGGATGAGAATATTGATGAGAATGGAGTGGACGAAGAAAGGAGCATGAGAGAGAGGGTGCAAGTTAATGAGATAGGAGATGACAATTGACTTTAAACATGCATACAAATACACCCACACATGCATTCCTTTCTTTCATTTGGAATCTGATGAAACCTTAAAGGGCAAAACACATAATCAAATGTAGTTTCAATGAAACTATTTTCTGTTTGTCAAATGTCTTCAAAACTTGGTAGAGCTTCTGTATCCTTAGACCCCCTCCCACTACATATATACATTGTTGTGGAAGCAGAAATGGGTAACCTGGAAGACAGAACCTTGTTGTTGTTACTGTCATGGCAATTAATTCCTTCTCCAACTTGGCAAACATAAATTCAATTAAAAAATGCATTTAGTTTGGGTAAATAAATGATTCATTTATTTACATATATACAAAATTAGTAACTTTTATCTGTTGCTGTTATTAAGGTAACAGAGAGAGAGAGAGAGAGAGAGAGAATGGTGAGATTAGAAGTGAAATAGACAGACATTGCTAATAGTTATAATTTTTCTCTCAATGCTGCCAGATGTTGATAGGAACACTGGCTTGTGTCACGTCTCTCTGTAGGTGTTGAGATCTGAGCTGGTCCCTCTCTTAGGTTTGTTTGAGTTAAAGTGTATATAACCATCTGTGGATCCAAATTAATATTTGGGTTGCTCGAGTGACTATGACTGGTCAATAAATCATTTGTTTTATGCTTGTTAAAGTGGATGTATGTGTGAAGCCTGTGCATAGAAAATGTCTTTACAGAGACTGCTTTGGGTTGTCAAATGTTTGAATAGAAAAAGACATGACTATACACACACACACATATATATATATATATAAAAACTATAATTTTGGCAAAAATCAAATGACATAAAACTTAAGAGAAACTTCCATGAGAAACAATAGGTTGTCAAGATTTCCAAACCATACTATTATGTGCATTATGTTGATGATACTTTTAAGTTCTTTTTTGTCGATGGGATTTTCTTTTCTATTATGTACTGTTTTAATTCTGTTGTAGTACATTAAATCTTTTCTACCAGAAGCATGTTCCCCTTTGCTCATAAAGATATTTTACCTACCCACAAACAAAGTTTAGTTATTTATCAATTTAAATGCCAGTGTTAGGCTGATTGTATGAGCAAGATTATCCAGCAGCTAGAGGTGAGAATTGTGCAACATTTGTTTCACCTTATCTATAAAATCACACCAATAACATCTGGGCACTCACAAACACATGAGTCTGCCATTTGCGAACATTTGTTAAATATGGACACTTGCAGGACTAACTATTCAGAAGAGTTCTTCTCTGTTCTGCACAGAGCCCAGGCTAAATACCATCTTAATATCCTTAAAGCTGTCATGATCAACACACAGCATCCAATTCTGTGTAGACTGAGAGAACTCGGACATAAATTGGCGCTATTTGATGAATCATTAATTGATTGTGCTGAATTTAATTTTTCTTCCCCTCCCCTAATGTCCTCTTAAGATCTTATGTAAGGATATTTTTCCTTTGGTAATTAAATTCCGATAAAATATATATGCATTAATAAATATACATATTATCCTAGGTCTATGGCACAACTCTTGAGTTTTCATGCATTATGCAATCATAATTTTTTTTTTATAAAAAAATAATAAAATGCAGGAAGAAGAAATCAGAGGGGAGTAAATAATGAGTCTTAAAAATTTAAATATTCAAATATTACATGTACATAAAATGTAGGGAAAATAAAAATTTTAAATAATAAATAAGATAAAATAAAATAAAATAAAAATTAAAAAGTAAAATTTAGAATTAAGAATTAAAAATGTAACAAGCAAAAATTAAAGGGGTTTAATTCATAATTGTTAAAAGTAATATTGCAGTAGAAAGAAAGAAATGGGCAAACATAGAGGAATCAATCTTGGTCTAAGAATTTAAGTATTTTTTTATGACAGCATGTGGTCATTAAATCACTTTTTTTTAAAAAGTAAATTTGGATTCTTGACATGGTTTATTATATATATATATATATATATATATATATATATATACAGTTCTTTTATTGTCCTTTTTAGTGACATTTTTTTTATTTTCTTTCACTAACCCTTTGTGTATTAGTGGCTTTATCATTTTGCTTGGGGTAAAATGATTTGAAAAAAAAATATTAAAAAGGGGATAAAGATCAAAGTGGCAGGGGGTGGAGAGTATAATCAAGGTATGATTCAAAGATTTACCTTCTTTTTCAATTGGTCGAACTTCTTCAGCTTTCTCACGATACACAGTGAGACGACACAGAGGCGAATAATAGCACAATGCTTGCTGGGCTTCATAGTGAGTGGCCATTGTCAGGTCTTCACCATTTACCTGAATAAAAAGAAATGACACATAAGATATTGGTCATTACAAAACTGACCAACATAAAAAAAAGGAATCAAGGTCATGTAAAACACCACCACAATCACTATAACTTGAAGTTTTAGTCAAATCAATAAAAAAACTGTAGTGATAGATTCAAATCAAAATATATTATTTGGTTTAACAAGCCACTAGAGATCACCAATGATTGTATTGATCATGATAGCAGATATGTCATATAATTTCATCTTAATTAAATCTATGGCCTTTTCTGATATAAAAGATATATCTAGTATATTTATTTTAACTTTAAAACTTACAAAATAAGAGTTTAATGAAAAGTATTTAAAAAAAAAGATGATTTTTAAACCAAGTTATCTTAAAAAAACCTTAAAACCTGTTACATTAAAATTAATTTACATTTACCACTCAAAAAAATAAATTTCAAGCTCAAGACCAAACACATGATTATCAATGGTTATCTTTTTAATTTCTCTTGTAAACTTTTGTATTGTATACATGTTCATAGACTAAAATCCTATTGTGCTTTGATTGTGAAGAGTCTGGAGAAGTAAAAAGCAACTCCAAATTAAAAATCCTACATCGAATATCCCAGTGAGATTTTTAGCAACAGTCTTATTGTTTCCCTTGTCTAACTCTGGCAGTAGACTATGTTGTCGACTATGTTCCCTTTGTCTGAGTTACAAGCTGTCAAGACACTTTGTTTATCAGTCAGGAAACAAAAACCTAAAAAGCAATGATCAGCAAATGTAGCAGACATTGCCATACCACCTACTCCAAAACTAAAAGCTACAGAATTGTGTGTGTGTGTGTGTGTGTGTGTGTCAAAAAAGTAAGGTGGCAACAAGAACTGTTCGGCTACTTATTCAGAAGAGGAAGAAATTTGGGCCTAGCTTCCTTGAATAAAAGTTCTACATAAAATAGCTGAATGAGAAAAGCAGAAAAAAAATCAGAGTTTCAAGAAAGTTTCTTTTTTTTTTCTTTTAATAAGCAGCTGCAATACTGATTACTAAAAGAGCTATGAATAATGTAATGAATTAAAATGGTTCAAAGTCACCTTGAAAAACACCCTTAATAATAAAGAGGTAATGGATAACAAAGCTGAAGCGCACACATGAGCACCTGGAGAAATGAAGTCATTTTGGGAAGAACATTATTTGGCAATAAGAAAGTAGAATCATAAAATTAAGTCATAATTCAGTTCATCACAAGCCAAGAAAGATGGTAGTGTACAGGACCGAAGAAGCATCATAATGACAATAAATCACAGACATTGGAATATAATGGCATTATGTTTTTCTTTATTTGAATACTATTAGAACATCTCGTGTGACGGAAAAAATCCTGATGTATTGGCGTAGATTTGATATTCACTTATTCTTTTTGATGCAGAAGTTGAAAATGATGAATAATCCAATCTATTAAGACAATAATATAGCAAAAAAAAATCTTTAGAATATTTTGTAAGGATCAATGTATAAGTGTTGAAGCTATTCACACAATATCCTCCTGATTTGCATAACATTGACATTCGGTATCAAATGGACTCTTGAAGGTTTCAAAATTTGCCAGTCAAAAGAATTGGTTAAATCTTATGAAAATCATGCATGAGTAGTAATTGCAAATAAAAGTTTTGCAACTAAATATTCATCTTGTTTGATTCATGCATCCAAATTTCTTTTCTACTTTTTGTTTTTCTTTTATTCAACCCTAAATATTTACAACTATTTTTTTTTCTTTATATTCTCACATTTCACATCAAAATACATAAATTTTGCTAAATTCATGTTGGGGAAATATATTAAACTAGCTGAAGTTCCCAGCATTGACTGGGGCAAAAGATTACAAAAATAACATACACTAACCTGACATTTTCCATGGCTAATGAAAATTTATATTATATCTGAGAGAAAATTGTAACAATATATATATATATATATATATATATATATATATATATATATATACACAACACACACACTACCAACCATGAGTTTGGGACTACCCAAATTTTTAGCAGAATCAAATTCGCCGAGTTCGTATTTTTTGTTATTCTTATGCAGATGTCAAGTAAAAAAAAAAGTATTCTTTTCAACTTTAAAGTAAACATTTACTCAGTTTGCTACTTGACTCCTTTTATTGTGATCAAGTTTTTGCTGAAAATTCAGATTTATTCAGATATAATTACAGTATAATTTATTTTTGTAAACCATATTACTACGGTATAAATGGCAAGGAAGAAACAGATTAGCATTGCAAAAAGAGCTCAGGTTGAAATTCTTTCGAAAGAAGGATATTCTGAACGTGTTATCACTAAAAAATTAAACCTATCAAAAAATGGCATGCATTATTGCCTTCAACAACTTCGTGAAACTGAGTTAAATATTGACAGAAAAAGATTTGGTAGGCCCAGAGTAACATCTATTGTAGAGGATAGGCACTTGATCATATCTAGCAAGAGAAATAGAAGAAAAGCCGCTCCGGAATTAACAATTGAAATGAATTCTACTCAGAACATCCAGTATCTGTTACTACTGTTACTACTGCTGGGCTTAAAAGGCTGTGTAGCAGTTAAGAAACCACTATTAAAGAAGGAGAATAAGGGATGAAATTGATCCTACTGTTTGAAATAAACTTCCTAAAAATGAACAATGTTATTTAAATGCTAGCATGATGCTTGGAAATCACTTTCACCAACTTATTTTTATAAGTTATTAGAAAGAATGCCAAGGATTTTCTTAGCAGTAATAAAGGTTTGTGTTGGTTTCTTTGATGAAAAGAAAATATGAATTAACTTTGATTAAGTTTGAAATTACTCTGTTAATTTTGGTTTTAATTATTGTACAATTGTGAGCAACAATGAAATATATCTATATTTATTCTTCTAAGACATAATTTGTTATTTTTTTTTCTTAGAGAATAAATCTAAGTGGTCCCAAACTTATGGTTGGTAGCGTATATATAAAGCAGTTTATGAATTCTTTGAATCATTTTTTTTTTTATAAGAACAAAAGTTAAAAACAGTTAAGTTTTTAGGCTATTAATTTGACTTGAGAATAGAAACTTGTTTAGAAGCATAATGTTGTAGATTGTAATAGTACCAGTAACTGATGGACATAAAAATCAATGTTGAAATAGGAATTGATTCTTTAATTTAAAAACTTTTTTCCAGGCCAAACTGAATTTGAGTGATCAATGAACTATTTATTTTTAAAGATGTATTAGTAGAAAATAAATTTATTTCTGATTTTAAAAATAATGTTTTTGTATCAACAATGAGTAATGTTGTTTGGTCAGTTTTATAGGCTTAGCTTAAGGCTTGAATTATTAAAGAAATTGGCTTGAGAATTTTCTTTTTTTCTAATTAAAAAGAAATTTTTTTGCTTGTTAGATTTTCAAAATATTTTCATAAAAAATTGCTTACTTCATTTTCTAAAGATTGCTATAAATCAAAGGATAGAAAAGGTGTTTTATTTGATAATTAGAAAAAGCATCAATGAGACAATCACTTATTTATAATGAATACAAAACATATTAGAAATGAATAATAAAAGAAAGAGGCTGAATATTCAACTTAGTTATCTCCATGAATAAAAACTAAGATATAAAAGGCTTACTGCTAATCAAAAGGGAGTTGTAGTAGTAGTAATAACAATACACTGATGTAAGCAGAAGCTATTTTGACATCACAATATTAGACAACACACATACAAAACCAACTTATATATATATATATATATATATATATATATATATATACACAAAGAATAATTTTTTTCATGTCCACTTAACTCTAAATATATTTCTATGTGCAATATAAAAGCAAAACTAGACTCAGTTACATCCTACAAAGTTTAACTACACAATAATGAATTGTATTTTTCTTTATCATAGCAAGTGACTTGTGCTCCAAATCTAAATATTAATATATCATTCATCTCTATAGTATCTTAAAAAATAGTATGATATTTATAGTGAAATCTTTGAAGCCTTTCTTGGCTATCTTACCAGTAAGGGGCTAGACAGATTTATTGATTTCTCATCTTTATAAGTACTCAAACATACATCCATCCATTCATATTGGACTTGTTCCTTTTAACTCAGTAGGAAGGCAGTGATTGGTCACTGCCCAAAGTAATTATGGCCAATGGTTTGTGACCTCAAGATTCACTTATTTGGTGATTGATTTCAATTTTCCTATTTCTGGTTAAATTATTAAAATAACAAAACTATCTAACTATATATATATGTATATATTGTTTAATTACTTAGGTTTTGGTCATAATAAAATTAGACCAGTGCACATTTGTATACAATTATATTGTAGAACTTTTGAATATTCTTCATTTGTAAATGAATTATTATGCAACCTAGGTTTCTACCATGTGATGTTTTCAGGCAATTTGCAATAACTGATTTTACCGTTTATTTTTTTTAAGAACGCTCATGTAACAGTGTTTTTTTTTTTTTTAATGCTCATGTGACAGGGAATTTTTGAATGCACAATTTTTAAAATTACAAGAAATTATAACATTTTCATCCATGGTTGTATGAACCTAATAGCCTAATAGGTATTTTTTAGTCATAATTTCTGTTCTTTCATTTTTGTTTGGGAATAGTATAATTGCTAATTTTCCTTCCTGGCACAGTCTACATATTTATGCATGAACATAATTTAGATGTTCATTCACTTTCTTATATATATATATATATATATATATATATTATTAAAACATATGTTTCATTGAATAATATACACATATTATGGCTATTTATTTTATAATAATCCTTCTAGTTCTCTAACCAGTCCCATGATGTTAAGATAATATTCATCAAGGAAGGTGCCAGAGTTTTTTTCTCACCCAAGTGCTAAGATCATCATCAGGAGTGAATTAAAAAGACAAACTTATTTTAACTGATTGGAAAGAGATCTTATGGATATGGGGTTCGTGTTTAATAGATGATTAGAATGAAATATCAATAGTTACCACAGAGTGGTCAAAGTTACAAGGGCAACATTGAAAAGCTTGTGAAGAGAGGAGGTAAAGAATAGATCAAGTAGAGAAATCTGTTGCTTAGTTTTGCTGAAGAAGCAAGAAGGGAAATCCACAATTGGACTAAGGGTTTTAGTAATGGACAAATTAAATTTCTGAACGCCGACATCACTTTAGAACGTTTCAGCCACATATCATGGGGAGCATTAAAGTAACCAAAGACAAAGATGTTGACAGATGGACTGAGAGTAAGTGCCCTTTTATACTGTCAGCTATTATGCCAAATATACAATAGTTTTGGGAAGAGGGAAAGAAAAAATAGATGGCTAACAGAGTTTGTAACAAGAGATGAAAGCACATGAATGAGTAATCTGCAGTCTCAAGAGACAATTCCCGGCCCTCAGAAGATTATCCTGGATGTAAAAACTAGGGCCTTGCAATGTGAAAACTGGAATCTTTTCAGCAAAAAGGAAGATAGCCTGAAACCAAGAATTCATTGGTAGCAATGGAAGAATTCAACTTGGTTTCACTAATACATTGAGCAACCATTCCAAAAGAAAAAATTTTACACTACAGAAGTTGCAATAGATATCACAAATATTAGTGAAAGAATGGTTAGGTGGATTTAGGTGGTTTTTTTGTTTGCTGGTTTAGTTATGTTTCTTTCTGTTGAGGTTTCCATGAGATTTGTTTGGAGGAGAAAAAAAAACATATTTTAAATTAGTTATGACTGATAAGTTCTGATGTCTACTATCAACTAAAAAATCAGAATGGGAAAACTTAGTTTCCATCTTTTTGTATTAATTTTTCAGTCTTGTTAAACAATTGTAGGTAAGCATACACAAAATTAAGTTATTGGGGGAGGGGCTGAAGTAAAAAGTTTGATAATAGTAGTGGAGATAACATAACACACAAAGGAGGATAGGTGATAACATCAGAAACAACCCCCTCCAAAAAGAATTAAAAAATAATAGACATTTAAACATTTACAAGATTGCACATGGCACTGTAACTAACTTACAATGGACTTTATAGCTGCTTTATCCTAATCTTTAAATTTGACTTATGGCCTGTCAGTTTGGCACTGCTAAAAGAGCTTAGTTAAAAGGAGATCCTACTAAGAAAATATAAGAAAGGAAATATACTACCTAAATTTTTGAGTAACTTTCAAGTTTTCATGACTGCAATATGTTATTGGTGTACATGGTATTGGCGTTAAAAAGAACATATATTATAAACCTATTGAAAAACTTGAAGCTAAAATTTTTTATGAGAAAAAACTTTCCTCTTTAAAAAACTTATAAACTTAAAAAGAAAAAAATTAGTTTTATTTTTCTAAAACAGAAAACGTTTTTCTTCCACCTTTTTTTTTGCTTTAAGCATATAACACTTTATCCAAAGAAAATTCCTTTACTCCAAATGGTATATTTTTATCTTCATTTGCAATGTTGTATAAAAAAAAAATAAATATTTGGCACCATCTCTACTGAACCCAGAGAAATTGAAAAATGGAGGTGTGATTATAAAAGAAATAGATACAAATGTTGAAACAAAGGGCTTTTACTTATTTTAAGGTAAAGATGAAGAGTCTGTGCTGGACTTAAAGCATCTGAATGAAGATGAAATAGAAAAAAACTAATAAATGAGAGACTTTATTTAAAGAAGACAGGTTTGAATTTATAGCCAATGAATGTTTTGAGAAATATCAGAAACCTGCAGATCTATTGGTATTTGCCTATTTTGTAGCAAAATTGAGAAAACATAATATTAAATTACCAGAACCAATGTTACCAGACATAAAATTCAAATTTTTCACAATAGCATCAAAAATACAATGGAATATTTAGAAAAATAGTGAAAAATCAAGAGAAAATACAAGCTGTAACTTTGATGTAAGTGCTAAGAGCAGTTTTCAGAATGTCAATGAGCATAACCCTCACTATATGGTTTTGGGACAAAAAAACAAAACAAGAACATCTAGTCTGCAGTTCTAAATAATCAGTTTCCGGTGTTGGATGATTTATCCACAAGTGACATTGTGGCCAATAATCTCACTGTAATACATTCAACTAGTGTATGTCCAGGAAAAAAAAAAAAGGGAAAATTTATTCTTCGAGAAAATACACCAGCTCTAATTGGTCTATTTCAATGGTCTTCTAAAAGCCCAGATCTGAATGTTATGATTTACTGGATCTGGAGTATAATCCTAACTCACTTGCAAAACCATCATCATCATATCATCAATATTGATTCATTGAAGTGAAACTTAATTGAAGCTTGAAATGAAATTCCTCTTGACACAATCCACAAAGCTACTGCTTCTTGGTTACCATACTTACAAATCTGTGTTGAACATTCGGGCAAACATTTCAAACATCTCTGATGATTGTTCAGTTTGTGCATAACTTATGTTAGTTAAGCAAATTTCTTTCCAAATTTATCATTTTTTACCGGGCATCCCAGAGAAAATTTTTTCTGGAATGTGAGTCATTTAATAAAACTGAGGTATACACTTCATCAAGTTAAAAACAAAAAACAATTACAGCTTTATAATAAAGACACAGCAAAAGGGAAGTGATGGATCCTGATATGTTTAATTGGTAAAGCATATAAACAGGTACTTGTCAAACATGGTGAAATTACATTTTTAAGAGTATCTTAGCATCTGTCAATGTATCATGGCAGACAATGATCCTGTGTCTATTAAGCAAAATTATCATTTTTCTTCTACAGTGTTGACTAGTTAAACAAATGGAGAAATACTGAGCAGTTAAAAGGTAACATTAAACCAGATAATGAATTTGGGGATGTATTTATCGTTTTAATGATATAATATTGTCTTTTGCTTTTTGCTGGAATCACAGGAAATTTCAAACAAATATTTTCATATCTATATAAAATGAACACAGAAGTAAAAAAAAAAAAAATACAAGAAGTATACACACATAAAGACACATATGACACACTCACACACACGAGAATAAATACCAGAAGAAAAAAGAAAAAAAAAAAAGAAAAAATATATCAATAAACATGCCTCCAATTAAAGCAGATAGACATAACATCAAGTTATAAAACATCACCTACTACAATTTCTGACAGAGATATGAAAATGCCAAACCCAGCAACCGACAGGCACATATTAAACCATAAATTAAAGCAAACAGATATATCATCAAATCATAAAACGGTGCCCACTACCACTTTAACAAAGATGCGAAAAAAACAAATCCTACTATCACGCACACTTATATAAATCATAACACACACACACAAACACATACTCACTACAATTAATGACAGCAGGGGCAGCAAAAGAGGACCATTCATTTAAAGGCACGGTCCACCAGCGGATGTAAAATCAAGCTCTCCTATTATTCTGAAGATGAGATTCTGATCTCGAAAAATTAATGAATAACAAATAGGTAATACCCAACACCTTCTTTACCTTCCTTTATTTTACTAAGCCCATTGTGATAGCCTTCAAATACCTACCCATACAACTTATATACACAATGCTTCAAGCAAATTACAAAAATATTTTCATGGCAACTGCTCTGATAAGCTTTTTTATTTTCTGGTGCTATGTCCCCATGAATTTAAGCATGCAACTAGACTGATGTCTAGGTCCCACCCTTTTACCATTGAAATAGTTAAATGCAACTGCCACTTCTACACAGCTTCTTTTCTCACACTTCCCACCTGTGGAACTCTCTTCCATTTACTTGCTTCCCTGATAGCTACAATCTCCAAAAATTTAAATGCAACACCAACTGCTATCTTCTGTCTCCTTGAAACCCTTCATCTTTTATCCTTTTTTCACTACCCACTGTACCCAATCTTTTCTCTCACTGTAAACCCTGTGCACTAGTGGTGGTCCCACCTTGCTCGGGGTGAAATGCTTAAAAAAGCATTTTTTAAAAAAACAAGTGCAAAGGTAAACCACTTAAAGTTTCATTCCCTCCAAATATAACTGAGCTTCTTAAACTTGGACAAGTAATAACTTGAAAATTTCATAAGAGAGGAAGAGAATGAATGTTATATAAGAAGGGCAGGCAAATCAAAAGGAAGAAAAAATTCATGATGAAATCTGTCAATCATAAATCAGAACAATCTTATTTTGATTAGACTTTTAAAATACAATCTCAGAATGCACATCAAATGATACAGAACAGATATTGGATAGTGAAAATACAATGTTAGTATTTAGAGTTTATGAATCAGAGAAAGCAAAGAAAAAGGAACAACAGAGTTGAACTGAAAGTAAGTTGTTGATCATGGACAACCAAGAATACATAGATCTGTACAGAAAAATCTCATGGAAAAAAAAGTGATTTCAAGATATTGATGCAAGCAACATAAGTGATTCCTCTACATATTCCATTGGAATAATATCTTCAAAGAGAGGGGTTTGTAAGTCAATGGATATTAAAACTGCAAAAAGAAATATTTAATAAGCAATTCTGTCATTTTTCAGAAGACAAGGTGTCATAAGATTACCTTTGAAAGTTATCAAAATGTCTATATGGACTGTCAGAGACCTTATGTGTATGGCGTATTTAACAATCATAAAGAAACCAATAATGCTGGAAGCACTTCCTCCAAAATATGACTAGACCATATTTACATAGCATTTTAACCATAAATTGTATGTCATTAATACCATCTGTGTTGATGAATTTTATTTTCTTGGATCAAGGATTTTTCATACAAACCAATTTCATAACATTTTCCAACTGAAATCAGAATTAGCCTATTTTAAGTATATTGGCTTGAATGTAAAAATATGTTGCAGCAAGTATTATACTTTAGTAAGATGAACATATTAGAAAATCTGGTACTTATCCAATTGGGAACTAATGAAATGTACAAGATAAAATATTGCAAAAAGAGGTTACAAATGTCAGATAATTGACTGGCTGGTAATTCAAACTAGACAAGATATGAGTTATGATAGAACTGAACTAAACTCCATATTGAATGGAAAGTAAAAGGCAAATTTACAATAGAGAAGACACAGCAAATGGGAAGTGATGAATCCTGATAAAGCTGTTAAGACTAATAGAAGAAAATTTTAGATGGTCATTCTTTTTTAGATAACCTTGAAAAAGTAAAGATTGTTACTTACAGTACAAATGGAGGAACACAAGGAGGATATATATTATTTTTGGTTGGTGATAATGGCAGCAAGAACATTTGGCCAATGAAACATTAGCAATGGCTAACCTAATAGAAACTATTAATTTCTATGGAAGGTTTATACTTCAATTCTTTGACATGGAAAATGACTTTAGAAATTTTCCAATAATCTGTTTCATCAAAAATTCTTCTCCCTATGATGCAGAATATTTTTCCACTAAAATTCTAGACAAGAAACTTCACAGTGAAATTGAAGTCTTTACAGAAATATTAAATAAGAATGAAATAATAGAAAGATTATGGATATCAACAGATGAACAAAATTCCTTGACAAAGAAAGGAGCATTTTCATTTAAGATTTTTAGAAATTTGTTTCAGCTAAAAACATCTTTGCCAAAATCAAAATCAAAATACCAGACATTACTAAATTTCTAATGAAATGAAGAAACTAAAAGGGGAGAGAGTTTTTCAGAGAAGTTTGGTTGTATGCTCTTGATACTGAGATATATAAAAGCCATTAACATCAGTCTAGCAGCTGAGTTTGAAATCTTATATGGAAATTAGCAATGTTCAGATCCAAAACACAAAATTCAAGGTTATAATTCCAAAAATTATAAATCAGTCTTACATATTCAAAGTCAAAAATACTAGGTGGAGGAATAAATCAAAAGGGGTAAAAATATCCATATCAATGTAACTCTCAACATGCAACTGCCTACTTCACCTACAAAGAGTATATTGCTCTTGTCCAAAGTAGTGTTCTTTATTGGGATAAGAAACTGATTAAAAAAAAAAAAGAAAGAAAACAATTACCATATTTTGAGGTTTACTAAAGTAAACCTGATCTTGATTTTGATTTTCTTTTTTGAGAAACAGCACAGAGAACAAAAATTCATTTTCAAGTTAAAATTTGGTTTTCACCTTCAATACCACAAACCTACAGACCTGCCAGTTTTTATACTCACAATCAACTGGTTGCATCACTTGTAACCTTCCACATACCTTAAGGTATGTTAAGCAAAAGCTACAATACTGGTTACAAAATCTCCCTCCCCAATATAAATTCAAAAAGAGGTGGAAGGCTAATATTTAGAAGACATAAGTGATTTGCTTGAGTGCTTAAAGACTGGAACTACAAAAAATAGTTCTAACAAATAGGAAAGCATGAACTAGTAAGATATTACAGTGTTTAGAGAGAACAGGAGCCAATTCAGAAGAACATTTCTTAAGGACTATTGCAGGGATACCAACATTGTGGGGTTCCAATTCAGAGATGACAGCAGAAACAATGGATGGAGTTATATGCATATCTCTCAATAGAGATTCAGTTTTAAGTGGAAAGTCTGGCAAAGATACACCAGATGATTCAAGAGTAGAATTTGAAGAGAATTTATGACCAAAACATTCTATTTCATCAATAGAAAATGATAACACCTCAAATTGAGTTAAAACAGGAGGGATAGAAAACTTACACTTATTTAACACACTAATACATAACCACCAGTAACCACAAAAACTAAACTTGTTAGAGGCTATACAGTGCCTCATTCTGTCAGCAAACAAAGACTTAGTCTCTTTGATGATATATATGCAATTATTATAAGCAGACACAAAGAGACATCATGCTGATACAGCCAGAAAGAGTGATTCTTGTGGGCTACAGTAGCCAAACAGGCTGGTGAGAACTGAGAAAAAGACTAATTTCACTTGATATTTCTAAGATACAAAAGCATTGATGCTAGCTTTTACCTAAGTAAAAAACCTCAGTGGCACAATTCTCAATAGGAAGGTTAAAATTATCACACTAAGTGATATTGCAAAGAAAATCACGAAAGGAATCCCAATCAACAAACTAGTAAGAGAAAAGGTCTTGTGAATACGAGGTTTTCTGTCTAGTAGATGACTCAAAAGAAATATCAACAAATACAGCATGATCTAAATTGCCAAGAGAACAGAGTTGTGATGAGCAACAAGAGCCAGTAAAGGAGGTAAGGAAGAAATCAAGTAAAGGAGGTAAGGAAGAAATCAAGTAAAGGAGCATTCTGATCAAATTCATTAAATAAATGAGTAAGGAAATCCATGATTTGACTGAGACATTGAGCAAAAGAAAAATTGAAAGTCTGAATATCAATAACATCATAGAATGATTAAGTCACTTGACATGATTACTCTTAAAATTAATAAACACAAAAATTTTTACAGATGAATGTAGAGAGAGAGAGATTTCTATACTGCCAGTAATATATAAAAAGACAAAATGTTTAATATGTTACAGAAGGGCAGTAATAAAAAAAAATGAGATAGCTAACAGAGTGCAGTAAAGAACATCAAAAGTACATGAAAGAATCATCCAGGGACTCAAGAGATATAAACAATGAATAGATTTTTAAATGGGAAATGTCTTGAAATAATCAAAATTGGTAAAACAAGAATTAATGGAAAGAGAACAGACAAGAGGAAAGTGGAGACTGATAAAAGAATAAAATTGATTGTGCTTAAACATGGCTAGATTAATGTACAGACAATGTGTCATTTCAAAAAGCTAAGGATTGTCTTGTAATTATCATATTTGTAAACATGATGCAAAAAATGAATGCTCTCCAAAGTGAGCAACAAGTTAGAAACAATTAAAAAAGTTTTTACATTAAAATAATGATTATACAAAATGCAAATTCAAATATCTAAAAGTGAAAAATATTATCTTCATGAATTAGGATTTACATAGATTGCTAAAAATATTAATTTTTACTAATTCATTTTAATCTTATTCCAATAAACTACCTAAAATTTAAATTTGCTTACTTGAAATTGAACTTCAAGTTGTATTTGGATGAAACCACAATCGGTAGAGCTTTTCTACTGCAATTATGTGAGTAATTAAAGAATTTATGGGAGAGTGGTTTGCTTTCAAATTTACTCATACTGTCACTAATAGTAAACAAATGAGGAGACATTTTATCAATATATCTGGGAATGGGGTCAAACACAGGGACAGGTAGGTTCATTCCTTTCAGAAAGAGATTAGAAACTCCAAAGAAGCAAAATAAGATTTAAAATGAATTTTAAAAAATGATATAGCTTTCTTGAAACTTTCATTTTAGTTTTAAATTTAAGCTAATAGATTCAATTTAATATTTCCAATAAGCAAAATATTTTGTTGCATTTCAAAACTAAATTGACTAGAAGTTTTTTTTTAATCACTAAAAATGCTGACTTTAGCCATCTTTTAACAAAATCTAATTTTCTTTATTAAAAAAAATCTTTCAAAAATAAAATATGCTTTTCTGAAACTTTATTTGAGGAATATTAGCTGATTTAAAGTTTGATTAATCTGGTTTGAAACATTATTTTTTCTTTGTTTAAAATATTGCAGAAATACATTTTTAAACACAGATGTTTGTATTGTTATGAGGTGCAGGCAGCCATATTGTCAACAAAATTTAAGAAATTTAACAAATATTTTCTATAGGGAACCTGTCTGTAAAAATGACTTGATGCATATAATGTAAGCACCATTTTTATGTAATTTTCAAATACCCAGCAATCTTAAAAAGTTGAGAAAATATTCTCCATAATTTAATGTTTTATTGAATTTTAGGTATTTTGGTTTTTAATTTACTATAGTTTCCACTTTTATTTTCTAAGTTCCTGTACAGATGTCCATATTTGCAAAAATTCTTTGGTTTTTCCTCTTTATAATAAAAGATTTTGATGATAAAACATTTTTTAATTAAGTTTGGGGCATTTTTTTTTTTTATCATTTATACTCATATTTTAACAAATCTTTGCAGGTTCCTATTATATAATGGGAATATAATCAATTACTGCCTGAAAACAAATTTACACCATCAATCCCTATTTTGCCAACCTATAAGTGCTATGTCACTTTGCACCTTCAATGCATCATTTAATAAAAAGTGATAAATCTACAGATTTAATCTCATAAATCATAAAAAATAGATTCTGTTAACAATTAACCACAAAAAACATATGAAAATGATTTTGTTACTACTTTCTTTTCAAAGACATTGCTTTTTTGTTTTCTAAATTAGTCTGAATTGAAACTATTTTAATAAAGGAATTAATGGAAACAAAAATGACACTCATAATTAACAACAGAAAGAGACAGTAGAACTTTCTAGAGCATATAATGAGGAAAGTAGGCTTAGAAAATTTGATAATCGAAGGTCAGATTGAAACCAAGAGGAAGATCATGCATAGCCTACTTAGCAAGCTTGAGTAAATAAATAGCAGAACAGGGATTAGGAGAGTCAAAATTTATTAAGAGCTACAAAGGACAGAAAATTTTTGGAGAGCCATGATCACAAACATCAACATCCTGAATTGACATTGCACATAGATGTACATAAAAAATTTTATGTTACAATAAATTCAGATAAAAAAAAAATGTCAACCTTTAAAAACTGCCCCGTATTTCAGATATGATATTTTGGCAAAAGTTAGCCAAGAAATGTCACTGACTATGGTGCTAACAGAGAAGTATTTATATAGAAACGCAGACCTCGTTCACCTACTATATTACATCGATTACATATAACCTTTAACCCTTAGAATAGCATATAAACATTTTAACTGAAATTTCTGCTTTGTGTAAGTTTATTTGAATTAGCAAGAAGCTCACAATATTTGACTATAGCCAAGTAAAATTATCCATATTCTTTTATTTAGCTGCAAGTCATGCCAACTTTCTGTTCTGTCAACTGTGCATTAGTTGTACGTTTCTTTAATCTTTCTTTTCATGTTCAAAGCCTGCAAATTTTGCTTTAAAGGAAAAAGAAAAAAACAAAATAGCTACAGCAGCAAGAATGCACAAAAGCACAAAGCACTGAATAAGTTTGAAATGAATAAGATTCTGAGTTGGATTTGAGTCAAATAATGATATGTAAAAATAGTGGCACTGATACAGAGGGTAAGAGTGAAAATAATCCAGATGCTGATGTTACTTTGGTCAAGAGTGAACCTAAAGTAATATGATCTGAATAGTAATATTTCACTTTTATATCCTGTTATGCAAACAGACACAAGGATAAGAATTTTCAATTTAAGCAAATAACCTAATTCTATTTTTACAGTAAATAAAATCAATACAAGATGATGTTTCTTATAGTTTCAGTACAACTGTTCAAATATAGGCAAATACAAATTCATAAATTAAACCAAAGATATCAACTGCCTAATGTACTCAAAAATGTCATCTGTTTGGAGAAAATGGGAAAGTGATAAATGACATAGAGAGTGATCATGGTAATACAATACATAAAGAATATATATATATATATATATATATATATATATATAAAAATATAAAAATATAACAGATACATACGGGACAGAATAGTAATTTCCTGGGAGTTGGATCCAACCATGGAAACACATACTATGATCACAAACTTGAAATTATAATTGAAAGCAAGAATTAATTAAAATACACTAGGAATTAAATGAAGACTCATAACCAAACCAAAAAACAAAACTTATATATATATATATATATATATATATATATATATATAAAAGGAATATGCCTATATGTGTGTCTCTGTTCTAACAAACCCTACTCCTGTGAAACCCTTGATCCGATTTGAACCAAAACTGGATCACTTGTCGATCATGACATGAACCTTTCATGTATATAAAAATTTTACAAATCAATTTACAGGTTGTGGCAGAAATCATTGAAATGCATAGAATTTACAAACTCTTTGAGTAATTTGTAGATCAAGAGCCAAACCTTTGATGTACACAAACATTTTTCAAATCAATGTAGAGGGTTTGTCAAAAATCAACAACAAACATAATTTCAGGTTGTCTTTTGTGCATTTTTATGCATTTCTCCAAGACAATTCACTCAAACTCAACCAAAATCGAGTCACTGGTAAATCAAGGTCTGATGCCTCGATATGCAAACAAAAATTTCTATTGACACACAGTGTGGCAAAAATTAATCAAAAATGTTGCTTTTTGTGATCATTTATTTTTCCAAAATGATTAGTTGTATTCCAACAAAAACCAGGTCTTTTTTGTAACTTCTACCTTATCATATGCCATAACAATTTCATGTTTTCTAAAAGGTGCCAACTCCTCCATTACATTACAGGATACTGTAACACCTACCCCCATTCTTCCATTTGTACATACATCATTCCTGTTTATTGGCAAAATTGACCAAGCATGAATCCAGTTTTACAAATACAAACAAAACGAATACTTAATTCACATTTTTTAAATAACCCATCATGGCAAACTCATACTGGACCTTTCTGAATAAGCATTTAACCTCACCATTTCCATATAACCACAAATAAACCCCGAGCAATGCCAGGCTATACAGCTTATATATATATATATATATATATATATATATATATATATACACTATAGTCATCTGCAGACAGATCCGTTTCGCTGTATTACAGCGAATCAGTACGGCTTAGACTCCATTCGCTTCCTAACCCAGGATCAAAACCCGACTGAGTCGGCATCAGTCGGCAATTCTACCCCTAGGCCACGAGCGTCCGGTAGAAGAAGGCAGGCTTTTTAGCGTGTATAAACACGCCCAATAGCTAGAGTGCTCCAATTCATTATTGAATGAGCGATGCGTATATGCCGGGGTAGCTACTGTTTACAAAGCCTCCCACTGTATATATATATATATATATATATATTTATTATTATAATATTACTATACAGAAATTCAAAAGCTATCTAATTTTGGTGTTCAATGTACCATCATTAGACAGTGGAATATATAAGAAACAAACAAATTGTGTATATAGCAAACCATAAGATGAAATAATGGAGGAGGGAGGGAGGGATATATAAAATCTCAAGATTTTGTCCCAGAAAGGAAAAAAAATAATTTAATGATAAAGCTGATATCTAAACTCATTAGAGCAGAGAAAACAGTTCCAAGAACCCTTACAAGAAAATTGAAGGAAATTGAGATTAGGGTAAGAACTGAGAGGAATCTGTCACCAAGTGAATGCAATAAATGCCAATTGTCTTGTTAAATTTGAATGAGTCATGATTGGCATTGAGAAAAATGTTGTGCAAGATTTTTGCAATTTGAATCAATAATATTTATTACTTATTTTAGAATTTTAGTAAATACTGATTGGACGCATTCTATTTTTCTTTGCATTATTTATTTACTTTTCAGTGCCCAATCTTTTTTGTTAAATATATTTGTATTGAAAAGCTTATTCTCTAAGAACTCAAGGTGCATAATACACTTTCAAATAAATAATACAGTATCTATATAGTAGCTGTTTGACTATAATCCTCAAAGCAATAATACTCTTTCTTCTTGGACAAGAACATTAATTTTCAGAGCAGATAAAAGGAGACAAATATTGAGAAAAGATTTCTTACTCCTAAAATATTGTCTGCCTTACCTCTAAAAGTTGATCTCCTGGCAGGAGACGGGAGTCTTTGGCTACAACTCCATCAGGAAATACTTCTTGGATTACGATGCACAGCTGAAAGAAACAACACAAAGAAAAAAGTAAATATAGCGAATAAACAAAAATTCTTCATCTAAGACTAATGCAGTTTAGATAGATTGCATTAACAGTATAATTGGTACCAAATTATTAGAGGCAAAATTATTGAGTGCTTTTTTTGTCTCTGGGTTGCTTCTTATTTTAAAGTAAGTTTATTTATACAAAAAACAAAATTAAAAACAAAAGAAAGATTGTTCTTGTCTGAATTTTGTTCTAATCAACATATATGATTTACTTTGGATTGAATAAATTTCCTAATTTTTGCTGCTACCTCACCTCACCATAATATTTTAGCCATATAATCTTCAGCCTTCGTCAGGTGTGTGTTCCAATATGTTGATGAATCTTTGCTTTCTGCCCTATACTCTGCTCAGATGACCCAATAAAGAAACAAAATACTAATATTATTAGGTTGTTCAGAAAATAATGTCCAGTTTTAGAACCAAATTTTCTTCCTGAATTAATGGATTTAAACAGCGTTTAAAATAAGAACCTTTGACATCTGTACATTTCTATCATCAGGTTACAAGGTTATTTATGCCTTTACAATAAACCTCTAAATGTTTGGACACCAAAAATTTTTTTAATGCAGTTTCTGTATTTTCTTTGCGATGGATTGTCTTTTGGCTTAAAAAATTGTCAAAATTCTTGAAATAGTGGTAGTCAGTGGGGAATAATGGTAGGGTGGCAAAGTCTTGTATCCCAAGTTGGTAAACTTCTGCAGTGCTATCGCCACAACATGTGGCCGAGCACTGTCATGAAGCAAAATTAGACATAATCAATTAAACCAATGCCGGTCAATCATCGAACATACTTCAAAACATTGAACTGTTTGACTTTCAGAGTTCAAGTGGGACCCATTTATTAAGTTTCTTCAACATATTAATTTTCTTGAGATGTCCTGATGTTGTTTAAATGCTGACACTCATTATCTGATACTTTGATGTGAGTTATGTTCAAATAGTGTTTTTAGATGTTGATTGTCAATTTCAATTGGATGTCCTCTACCATCTTGATCTTCAAGACTCATATCCCCATTGTGTAATTTCAGAAACCAGTGTTTTACTGTTCAATCACAAATAGATCCTTCATCCCTATGCCAACGGCAGTTTAAGAAGCATTATGATCAGGCTTGAAATCATGTAAAAGAAAGTAAATATGTCTCTTCTTTATCATGTTTAAAATGAGGAGGTATATAATGTTTTAAGTTAAATTCTGAAAAATTAACAAAGTAAACGCTTTAATCATTAGGTATGAGTAATACATTTTTTCTACAACTGTTATAATAATATATTAAAACACAAGTTTATTCCAAATTCAGATTTTTCAAACAACCTAATAGTAGTATGTAGGCACCACAAAGTTTTTACTTATACTTTTTAAATCTTTTTCAGGTGGAAATGCATCAAAGTTTTAGTTGTTGTCTTCAGAAATCTAGATTTTAGTAAACTCCAAAGCAAATATGACAGAATGATCACTGAAAGACAACAGAAATCTATGATTGTAATGAAAGAATAAGTGAAAAAGTACATTACAAATTTAGTATAAATGAGAAAGAGAAATGGTATATTTAAAGATCTATTGAAATTAGTTTTGTTGAAGCAGAAGGGTTTGTGGTTTATTCAAGAATGAAGTATAATAGAAACAGTTGTGCAAAAAGAGAATAAGAAAAACCAATCATAAGATGTGTTCAAGAGAAAAATAAACATCAAGTGCAGTGCATCAACATCTTAGTGAAAATTTAAGAGGTTTTTAAATTTAAATTTTCTAACAAAATATATTTCAAAAGAGTAAAATATATTTTTTAAAAATAATAAAAAACACTTAAGTCATTGATAATAACAATGGTTTGAAAATATTTTAAAACAATAAATCAATTTAAATGTTCTCAAAGGCTTCCAAATCAAAATCATCAGTCATTTTACTATTCATGAAGATAAAAAATAGTAAAATTTTAATGCAGGATGGTATTTCATGTTATACTACTACATGTGAAAAAAAAAAGAAGAAAAGTTTCAGGATCATGGAATAGCTGATTAGTTTGACATACTTTTTCTGGATGTCCTTTGAATTTTACAGTAACTTGCTTAATGACAGTGTTCTGTAGACAGTTACTATTTAGTGGGAATTTGAACTTTGTTCTGCAATAAAGTGTTTTGAAGTGTATTATTGATTTTTCTGTTCTTATGATTTGCAGTATATTTTTAATTCAGCTATAGCAGTGTTGCTGTGTATTGCCACACTGTTTATATCTACAAACACTATCCTTGATATTGAGAAATCTTCCCCTAAGTATAAATACACACACGCACACACACACAAAATATACACTCATATTGACATACATCAAACACATATGTACATAAGCACATATTTTTCAATGATTACTGAGTTTTTTCTTAGAAAAAATTATGGCCAAAATGACCTTCATCACTTAAATTCATTTAATTCAATCACAAATATAAATAAAAATTTGATTCTGCTGTAATAACACATTGATATTTCTGAATACTAGAATAGAATTTTTTTTTTAAAGTGAGAGAGAGATAAATAAGATGTAAGGGCAAAAAAAAAAAACTTAATAATATAGTTAAACAAATAATTTATTCAATTGGGAAAAAAAGTATTCAATGACAACATACTTTTATAAGAAAATAAGGATTTTGTAGAAAAAAAGTTCAAAATATCAACAGATCTTTAATTTGTTTTATATATTTAGTTTGTACCATATTTCAGTGGTTCTCAAACATTTTCTTTAGAATGAAAATTTGCTTGTACCTCACCAAATTTTATATGATAAAAAGTACATTTAAGAATAAAAAAAAAAGAGTTAAAGGGAGAACAACCATGGATTCGAAGTCAGAACAGTATCATTGATAACTCTTTTCTCCAATTTGTGGACCCCTAGTTATTATACTCTTAATACTTGATATAATGCAAAATATTGCAATGATAAAAACCAGTCAATAATTATTCTTAAATACTTATACTAGAACCTTTGGATGTAGTTACAGGTAAGCCATAATAATATTTGAAATTTTGAAATCATATTTATTTTTGGTACAAGAATTTCTTTAGATTGTCTTTCAATCATTTTGCCTCATCTGCTATCCTCTTCTGCAACACCTATTAGGTACACTACATCATTTGGAAACCACTGCCATATTTCTATAATTATAATCATGACAAATAAATTTAAGTTTTATTTGTAAGAACCTGAAATAAAAAGATTTATTGTTTATCACACAATTATCAATATAGATTTATAAATATATAATACAGGCTCATAAGATATCATCTAAAAGAAAAGTTTAAGATTAATAACATTACAAATTGATATTCAGTTGTAAATAAAGAGAAATGGTGTAGAATATTGTGGAGGCATACTGAGAGATAAATGTGACCTTTTTTGTAACTGAACAAAGCACGTTTTTATTAGACATATGTATTCAAAAGAGGCAGTGAATATTTAACAATAAACTACATTAAAACTAAAATTTTCTTTGTAATTTTGAATCATTATCATTCCAAAAATGATTTTTTTTTTACTACTAAAATGTTTCAGCCAATCCCTTCTACAATATTTCTCAGATTGAGAATCAATATAGTAAGGGTTTCATTTTCCTGCTCTTGTCCACCAATACAGTAAAATAGAGAAATGGTTGTCAAACAAAAGAAAAATGGTGGCAGACACCTGAATCCAGCCAATCTATAACGCTAAACAGCACAGCAATATGTGTGCACTACATAAGCAATTCTATATTTTATGGCTGCAGATTTGCTTTGTAATCCCTTCCTTGATAAGGAAAGAAATCTATACTGTGTTAAGATTCACACTGGCCTGACATGCTTTTTTCACCCCAAAGCTAATGTGTATAGATTTCTTTTCAATAAGAGACCAGGAAAAACATTGGAGAATAGGAAGGTTGAAGGAATCTGCACACATACTGTGCATACAGGCACCAGATATGACATGTATAAAAGAGGACACATATCCCCCCTTAGAAAAAGATTTGACATTCCAGAACATAAATGATACAGGGGAAGATCAGAAGGAGGGAACACGGCAAAAATGTTATCATAGAACAAAACAATAAAGATGAGGAAATTAGAAAATTGAATCAATCCACATTCAATGATATTTGCTCATTCAATAAGTAATACTGACTTCAAAATTAAGAAAATGCAAATGCTGAATCTTATCAGAATTAGAAGAAACCTTACAATAATTAAGTAGCAAGGATTATATAAAAAAAAGATGTAAATGAGGAATTCATCCTAAAGTAAATTATACATTTGCTACTTGAAATCATATGATTTACATTAAAGCAGCTTATAGTTTATTTTTAAATTATTATTATCTGAAATTAACTTTAATTACATCATAATTGTGAACTGTTCAGAAAAATTTAAAGTGTACTTAAAAATCTTCCAAAAATAAAAAAATATAAGATTTGATGAAAAATAATAGCTACTTAACTGCATTTAAAAAAATTATAACTTACTTTTTTTACTTAAAATATAGTGAAAAATACATTTGTTTAGAGTTTTAAGTTTAAAGTTTTCTCTACACATATATAATGAAAACCTGTTTAAATTTAGAAGCCTATAAAATGAATACATCGGAACAATTAAGTAAAAATAACAAAACTTGTCATTAACCACAATGGCAAAAATAAATCTCTGTCATATAGCAAGCCACCATCTATAATAGTGAATATTTTTCATGAAGGCCAACATCTTCATTCACTGGGCCAATCAGGATGATGCACAAACTTCATCAAACCCTATTATGCAATTTATCACCAAAAAGAGGGACCCCCACCCACAAAAAAAAATTGTTTTTCATGATGTCACAGTAAAAAAAACAGAATATAACTAAGTTTTCTCTGTACAAAATGTTAACTAGATGATAATTCTAATTCTATATTATCCTAAAGAAAAAGATCTTTCTGTTTCCTGCAACACTAAAAAAATATTACAAGCAAGAGTTGGCCAGAGCATTTAACCAATGCTACAGGCAATTTGGGGAGAAAGTCCACCATAAAACTAACCTTATAATGCATATATGTGAGCATTAGTGCAGAGGTTACTGTGTTGATGTCTTAAGAGTAAAAAAAAAAAATGAAAATCATACTTGCTTCCTTTGTCATATGAACAGAAATAGCGATGACAGTTTTAGATCTGTGCAAGTGACAAGGGATAAATTTTCAACCTGGATAAAAATATTTTTTATGATGGACAAAAATTCTTTTCCACAGACTTCTGTTTCTCATTTTTTTATTACATTAAACTGTTTAAATGGATGGATCTATAGTATGAATAATTTTTATTAAAATTAAGTTATTTAATTATTAACATTTTCTTAAAAAATGCAAAATAATAATATTTTAAAATAATAACATATATTAAAGTTTGGAAATTACTGTGAAGAGAGAATTAATGAAAAATGATACAATAGAGGAATGCCTAAAAGATATTATGTATATAAAATGGTTTATAAAGTGAGAATTGAAGCACAATCCCAAACTGATTGTTATGAAAGGAAATAAAGCAGAAGAAAATATTAATAATAAAACATTACAATCTTAACCTCTTCAACATTTTCATAAAGTGTGCTTCTTACCTCTTACTTTCTTGAACCAACTCCGAGGTGAATGCTTCCCTTACCACTACAATCCTAACCTGTTCAAATCTGAGGTTAACCATCATCATCTTCACATACCCTCATAAAATGTGCTTTATACCTCTTACATCGTGGAATCAACTCCCAGTAGGGTGCTTCTCTGATCACTACAATCTTAACCTGTTCAAGTCTAGGATTAACCGTTATCTTTCTCACACGTCCTCATAAATTGTGCTTCTTACCTCTTAATTTTTAGAACCGACTCAGAAGAAGATGCTTCCCTGATCATTACAATCTTAATCTGTTCAAGTTTAAGGTTAACCATTATCTTCACACGTATCATTATAAACTGTATTTCTTACCTCTTACATTGTGGAACTGATTCACAAGAGGATACTTCCCTGATAACTACAATTTTTACCTGTTCAAGTCTAGGGTTATCCTTTATATTCCTCACATATACTCATTAACCGTTTTCCTTACTCACATGACAACTGTCTTCAGTAAACTTCTACATTGAATGTTGCTTTTAAAAGATGATCATCAATAAAAAAAATTAAAAAAATTAAATAATTAAAAAAAAATGCTCCCTCTTAGTGACACTTTCTTGTCATCAACAATTATCTCATGTTTATGTTTTGTTGTCTAAATCTTGGTGCAATAAAAACTAATAAAAAAGATGCTCAAAGAAACATCAATTAAAAATTATCCACTAAAAATGATGGTCAACATCTGAAAAAAAAAAAAATTTTTGTAAAATGTGTGAAAACTATGTGATACAAACATCAATGTCACTATATCTCCTTCTTATTTTAGATATTTGCTACACTTAGCTTATTTTTTATAAAAAGCCAAATAACATCCTTTGAGTACTGAACTTTTGAGAGTAGCTAACCAATAACTGGCAAATTTCGTAAATTTAATCCTACACTTATTATAATCTTCCTCTTGACAACAAAATAATATTTCCTCTTGACAACAAAACCAAGAAGCAACTTCACATAGAATAAAATATTGTTATCAATTAGATTTAGCCGCTTCATTATCTTCTCAATCATCATGGGTTGGATCATTTTCCGCCTCAGCCATAAGCAGTTTTATATCGAAAATGTTCTAAGAGAAGTTTATTTTTGATATTTCACATTATTCCCAAACATTGGTTATTTTATCGCTTGACATGAATTGTTCCAAATCTATTTTGGTTCCTATTTGTTGTTGTGAGCTGACTTCTTATGTGGAATATGTGCCCAATTATAAAAACATGAAGCAGCTCCCACCACCACCTCATACCTGTTTGTCATTTCTAGACAAGGTTTGCAGATTTTTGGCATCTTAAGGCTTTTAAAATAGATTTTATTTACATAACGAATATCGATATCATATGGGCTCTGCAATTTTTTTTTAAAAAGTGCATATTTTACAACTGGTAGTGAGTAGGACACTTGTATAGAATCATAATTCTTTTCATATGTAATATTTATCAAACTAGAGTTAATGTTTCAAATAAGTAGTAGTGAAATCTACATATGTTAAGTTCTATATTAATGCTTTGTGTGTGTGTGTGTGTGTGTGTGTGTATATATATATATACACATACTATTTACGCTCTCACACCCTGATTGAGCACTCTGGAAGAATGGTAGACTTTGAAAAACAGTAGCTACTCTAGCATCTACACATTCATTCAGCAATGAATTAGAACACCCTCAGCTATTGGGCGTGTATAATGATAATATACATGCTAAAAAGTCTGCCTCCTTCTACCAAGTACCCATAGCTCAGAGGTAGAATCGCCGACTGATGCCAATTCAGTCAGGTTTCAATCCTGGGTAAAAAGCAATCGGATGTCTAACCATACTGATGAGCTGTGATACAGCGAAACAGATCTGTCTGTGGATGACTATATATATATAGGAAGAATCTGCAATGTTATTGATCCTCACCTAGCATCCTGGTTTCATTCACTTTCTCATAACATAGCATTCCTGTGCTGTTTCTATAAATAATTTCATGGTTATTGTTCTGTTGAACTAGGTACCATAAAGTCTACGGTACCTAGATTTTATGCATGTAAGTGAATACTAGATTGGTGGCAAAGTCCCATCATCTTGCAGTTGAATTGGCTAGATAAAGCCATAAGTTCTATGTTAACAGTTTTTCCTCTTGCATTTCTTACTTGTGAAACTCTTTCAATCAACTTTGATTTTCAAAAATTTAAATGTAATGTCAATTCTTATCTTCTATCTTCTTGTTTTTTTATTCTCTCTCCTTAATGTATTTTTGTCATGTTCTCTCATACTCAGCAGTGGATTTGTCTTTTCTGGGGTGAAATGATTAAAAAAAAAATGTAAAAAAACCTTACAGTCAATGTATATTGGTGAATTTAAAAAAAAATATTTGATAGATGCAGTAAAGTCATAGACAGGAGTAACAGCAATGAAATTTTGACTAACTTTATCTCATTCAACATTTTTGGATTTAAGTTGGAAACAAGGGCCTGAATCCTCTCCAACATTCCTCAAATTAAATTTGCATTTATTACTCATCAAATTCTACTCATCACATTGCAGAAGATTTTCCCACAGTAGGTTGCTGTTTCTTTCTGTAGGAAAAAATATTCCACCTATTAATTCAACTTCTAAGATTTCACTTTTCTGTTTTATGTTTAAATTAAGTTATTACTGAAAAAAAAAAATACTGTACATCTTATTGGCAAAAGAAATTTTGCATATTTTATTACTAGTTGAATCATATAATAGACCAACACAGCTCTTAGTATAGTATAGATGTGAAATTGTGAGGAATGGATGGACGGAAGAACATGGCTCTTATTATAGTATAGATATAAAATTGTGATGGAAGGACAGATATGACTTATTATAGTACAGATCTACAAAATAACAAAATATATCCTAAATCCTAAGCATCATAAAAATCAAGAAATCATCGGAAAACTGAAAATTATAACATTTTATTTTATTTTATTTTATTTTTTAATCGTGTCGCCCCAAGAAGGAATTTTACTGCCACTGTTGTGCAGGGGGTCACATAGGAGGAATGTTATGAGAAAGAGTGACAGGTTACAGGGGGTGTCAGGAAGAGGGTAAGAGAAGGATGAGAATACTGATGAGAGTGGGGTGGACGGAGAAAGGAGCATGAGAAAGAGGATGCAAGTTAGTGAGACAGGAGATGACTATTGATTTTACATTTGAATTCTTGAAGATTGTAGCTGTCAAGAAAGCAAGTAAGCAAGAATTTTACCGCCACTGTTGTGCAGGGGATTACATAGGAGGAATGTTATGAGAAAGAATGACAGGTTACAGGGGGTGTCACTGTCGAGAAAGCAAGTAAGCAGAAGGGAATTCCACAGGCAGGAAGTACGAGAAAAGAAGCAGCTGGAGCAAAATTTGTGTTTACAATTTATTGGTTTCACAGTAATAGGGTGAGACCTAGTTGCTAATCTTGTGGCTCGAGGAAATTTATATATAAGGAGCTAAGTTCACCAGAGCAGAAGCCGTGAAAGTATTTGTAGAAGAGACACAGGGAAGCCACACTGTGTCGGTGAGAAAATGAGTGCATCCTAGCTGCTAAGTTGGGATCGATCACATTACAGATTCTTCGCTGGATTTTGTCAAGGACACCTAGGTGAATAGCAGGAGCAACCCAACCAAATATGGCAGCAGTATTCAATGCATGGGCAGATGGTAGATTTGTATATGTGCAGGATTGTTTCAGATGGGAAAAACTTCCTGGCTCTGCACAGAGAACCGACCTTCTTAGCAGATTTAGTTATGGATTCTATATAGTCATTCCAATTTATGTCTGATGTGAGAGTTAATCCAAGGAGGCACAGTGTTTTACTTTCAGGGAGACTAGCCTGATCCATGCTTATGGGGGGTAGGAACAGTTGTCTGTGATGGTTAATAGATAGCAGCTTTGTTTTTTTGTTGTTTTTTTTTTAATTGGAATAGACAGACCAAACTATCACCCGGTTCACACTCCATCCACTTCTATTGAACAGGTGTAGAGGCTCATCTCTTGTTCCCTGTTTAGGAAGTGGTTTCCAGCTTTCTCTTTTCTCTCCTCAGATCTCAGTATTGGTGCTACCATGATTTTCCTGTGATGTGTGTGGTTGGTGGCAACATCTTTTCATTATAAAGGCAGAGTCATGTCTCAAAAAGAGTTTCTAAACACTGTAGGACCACCATATGTATTAAGAAATTTTGCAGGGTTGAGGTCAAGAAAAAAAAAAACAAGTATTAGCAGTGGAACATTATAGAGATTTTAAAAGAATAAATTTTTTAAAAAGTTTTAATATTATAACGGGACTAAGAAATGTTTATGAGCATACAATTATTTTCCAAACTGACCTGATGAAAGAATTTTGTAAGTATCAAGGCTATTTGTATATAAGCTGAATTCAACACATGTTATATGACAAACACTAGGAAAGACAGCTGTGAGTGAAGCACATGGCACAAATTGAATAGTGTCCATCTGTGAATGCTAACAAGCTAGATTGGTGTCAACCACTGCTGAGTAAACAGCCATTAGTTGCCTAGCAACACAAACTCATTCAGGCTTTCAGGTATCTAACCTGAATCAAGAATCAAATAAAAGATGAGGAAACAGCAGAGACGCTCAGTTTGTCACTTTTGAAGTACCAAACATAGAAAAAAACTCTCACAACAGACTACAAAATGGATGCAAACCATTAACAGCACACTACTATTGTTAAAACAAACAAACAAAAAGCATTATTACATGAAGAACACAGAAGCAGAAAAGGTAAACAGCAATATAGTGGTTGACTGTTTAGTGGTCACTCTTAACAGTAAAGATACTAGCAATACCAAGTAAATATCTTCCAATAGTAAAAAATTTATTTTCCAACTTTAACAGTTGCCAGTGTTTCATTTTAGAGAGAACATTTATTATGTATATTACCATCTTGAGAATAAGCATTCTTGCCAACATTTTCAGATATTTTTGATATCACTGAAAAGAATATCATGGGAACACCAAACCTTCATTCAATGTTATTAGGAAATTTATTTTTAAACATATTAACTCAACAGGACAATTTTAATGATACTTCAGATTATTCTGATAAGATATATATATATATATATATACACACTATAGTCATCCGCAGACAGATCTGTTTTGCTGTATTACAGCTCATCAGTACAGATTAGACTCCAGTCGCTTCCTAACCCAGGATTGAAACCCGACCAAATTGGCGTCAGTCGGCGATTCTACTCCTAGGCCACGAGCGTCCAGTAGAAGAATGCAGGTTTTTTAGCGCATATAAACACGCCCAATAGTTAGAGTGCTCCAATTCATTATCGAATGATATATATATATTTTTTCTAAACATAAACTGTTAAAAAATAAGAGACAATGAATGTCTATTATGTTTAATCATGAGCCGTTCTAAACATCGTATTTTGGCTTTAATTTCAGGTGAAAATTAAGATAAAAATTCTCCAACATTTGGATAATTTTTTATTAAGTTGGTTCTAAGCTTTCGGCTCACATGAGCCATCTTCAGAGAGGTTACAGGGACATTAGCATAAAAAAATCCACCATCAAAGATGATTTAATCTTGTGTTGACATAAAACTTTTCTAAGCAACAATAGCAATTACCAAATAACAAATGCAGTTTGTAAATTTGTAATGCGGTTCTATGACATCACACCGTGTGAGAGCTTGAAACGTTAACAGAACCACATATTTAAATGCAATGCAATGTGTTATGACCAGATTTAAATGTAATTTTATTAAGTGTGGGTTGTTTTGATTTAATGTAAATGGCCTCCAATATCTGAAGTTTCTTTTTATTGTGTATGAGTGAGGATTATTGTATTGTTGACTAAAATCTGTCTGATATTTATTTTTACCTGAAATTAAAGCCAAAATACAACGTCTAGAATGGCTCACAATTAAACATAATAGCCATTCATTGTCTCTTATATTTAACAGTAAATGTTTAGAAAATTATCTGCTGCCTCGATACAATATATATATATATATATATATATATATATATATAGAGAGAGAGAGAGAGAGAGAGAGAGACACACACACACACACACACACACACACATCTACAGGTTGATTGAAAAGTAACTCCCTGATTTTATGTATGTGTAGCAAACCAAGAGTCCTGACTTAACACCCTGTGACTTTTTCTTTGGGGGTTGGCTAATAGGAGCAAATCTAATCTATGAAACTAAAACTTTGGAAGAACTTGAAGGGTGGATGCAAGCAGTTATGTGTTCTATAGCACACAAGTTCCTGGTGAAATCAGTTGATGTAATTCCTGAGTGGCATGTGAAGCTGGTAGTGAAATCTGGTGCCCATATCAAATTCTAAATAAAACTTCATGTTAAACACTTTCCTCTCATATCCATTTCTAGTAAAAAATAAATTATAAGTATTTTAAAATGGAGATTTACTTTTCAATCAACCTATATATATATATATAGAGAGAGAGAGAGTTGAATATATAGATCAGAATCCGATAAAATGATAGAATGAAAAAAAAAAGAACAAATAGGAAACATATCTCAATCTAATTAGACCGAGAGAAAAATGAAAAAACAAAGCATATACTGGTATGTTATGATTTTGGGTTAGTTCTTATTGGTCAGATATGTGTTGCATGTATTAAAGCAATAGATAATTTTTAAATATATGTGTGAGGAATATTTTGGATGGTAAAGTGTTTGTTTTTTCATTTTTCTCTCAGTCTTTGATGAAGCTTTAAGATATGTTTCCTATTTGCTTGTTTTCTTTATTATATCATATATATTATTATTCTTTACTATATCATTATACTAGCAGTATAGCCTGGCGTTGCTCGGGTGTAATGAAAGCTTTAAAACTAATCCATGGTCTTGGAGCTCAGACTCTGCCTAAAGAATATTTGTGTGAAGTTTGGTGAGAATCGGATAAAAATTGTGGATTTGTATAAAGGACATACAGACAGATAAACAGACACATACACAGACATCTTGCTTTTATATATATATATATATATATATATATATATATATATATATATTACCGATTTTCTGCACTAATGTAAGAACTGCAACCTTGAAACTTCTGAATATCGTTTCTTATGTCGTTGTCTATGAGTGTATCAAATTTGATTAAAATCGGACCACTCCTTCTATAACCCGATTTTTTCGATTATCGATATTTATCGGGGGTACTTCGACACAAAACCTAGCCAAGAACACTCGCAGACACTTATAGTACACCTGTGTAAATTTTCAAGAAAATCGGTTCAGCCATTTCGGAGTCTATAAGTAACGGATACACACACAGTTTCATTTATAAATAAGTTTAGATTATATATATATATATATATATACGTAAAAATAAGACAGACTCATTATTAAGTTATCGTACCACTTTATATACAGGATACTCCTTTGGATTCTTCTATATCTACACCGCATATATATATATATATATATGTTGTCAAGTATAACAGAAAATGAATATCTATTATGCTTAATTATGAGTCGTTCTAAACATTGTATTTTGGCTTTAATTTCAGGTGAAAATAAAAACAAAAATTAGAACCAGTGTAATTAAATAAAATATCCAAATGTTGGACAACTTTTTTTTGTTAAATTTTCTGAATTAATGCCAAAATATGACGTTTATAATGGCTCATGATTAAACATAATAGACATTCATTGTCTGCTATATTTAACAATATATATTTAGAAAATTATCTGCTGCCTCGATATTATATATATATCTCACTGTCTGTTTATATATAAACAGACAGCAAGATAAAAACCATAGGAAACAGCTCGATATGGTGGTTAGGAGGTTCACATTTTAAGCAATCATCACATCCTGACATGTTTCTTGATCACTTAAAATGTGAAATCCCCACTAATAATATAAAAAAAAATGCCTATCCCTGATATTAGGAATTCTTATGTCATAAATATAGAAAATTCTAGATAATCTACCCACTCCCACACAGACAAAACAGGAAGAAAAAAAATCTTGTTATGGTGGAGGCAAATATAAATAATTTTGGTTAATATAATATTTTTTAAAAATATTCATGGCAAGTGTTATTTTAAAAATAATCTTTAAAATATAAAACTGCTCAACTTTATATACAAATGTAGTAAAAGATTTGAATATATTTTTGATAAAACTTGAATAAGTAGTAAGAATCTTTCTGGATCTAAATATTGAAAATGATTCATATAAATGAAATTACTGTATGCATAACAATGAAAATGTGTTAGTATTTATTCAAAACAACTGTGCATTCTATAGAAATAATAGAACATTACTGGCTCATTTTTATTTGCAAAATACATTCTTTATCAAAGGATATTTTTCAAAAGTTATTGCTTTTTACAAATAAGAAGTTTTACAAACTGGATTTATAGATTCTTTTATTTTATTTATTTATTGAGCACAAAGTTTTCAAATTGTCATCATATCCATAAAATGTCTTTGTCTGGTGAAGTGAAAAAGTAGCTTTGCATGAAACTTCCAGGGAAAAGGCAAAGACTCAGCTGAGATACTCAAGTCAGAAACTTGGCTTTGGCTGCTTAAGAAGAATGCTTTATTGGGAAATGCAACATTTGGCAGGTTTTTTTCCCCACTCTTTTTCATTCTTTCTGTTTTTGCTAATATCCTCTCTTTCACTTGGTGATTTTTTTTTTAACTTCAAAGTCAAGAGTATCTTTTTGTTGGCAATCAGAGAACAAAATCCACAAGTTGAAGCCATGTTCAAACAAGCAGAGTGGAAAGATAAGAAAGAACAATAGAGAAAACATTCTCAATAGTCACAAGCTTTTTTTTTCCTAGAATTAACATTGTTGTTCCTTTCAACAACATATTTTGAATAGTTCAGCTACAAATAATGCTTGGATATGTGGATGGTATGATGGTTATTGGTTTGGAGTTTGGAATAGGAGAGCTGAGTTCCATTTCCTTTTGGGTTTATTGTATTCATTTATGCAAAATACCCTTGGGAAAGGTATGAATCCATCTCTTCTTCTTTCAGTTATGGGTTGAATAGTAGGACAAACTGGTTCCTATAGCATTGATTGGCAATCAGTCTACCACAGAAAAAATGACAACCTACTGTGGCAAAATCTTCTGTCTAGTCAGTCATGATCACCCACGCATATATCATGATACATGCTTGGGTGATCATGACTGACAGCCTGTATTATTACTATTACTTATCACTGCATTCTTTTTCAAGGCCTTTTATGGTTAATTTCACTCAAAGTTGTTTTCTGTTGCCATAGCAGGATATGACAACACAACTATGAAATTCAAAGAAACTATTCTTCAGGGATTAGAGTCACCTTCAGTGCCAAAGTAAACATTTTGCACAGCAATTGAAGTTGAATAGAGAGTGATAAATGTTAACTAAATTATTTAATTACTAAATATTTTATGAATAATACATACAAATTTAGTTTTGATGAATGGCTTAACTAGTAGAACTTATATCACTAAAAATCATTATTTCCAAAAATTTCTTACAATCTAAAAATATTTTCTGGCTTTAAATAACCTGCAAAATGTTGATAAGCTGAAAAAACAAATCAATCAAAAATCAAATAATGTTTTCAAAAATACTACTTTTATTTTTCAGATTTATTTTAACAAGTGCTCATTTATAAATAATAATTGTATGAACCCAAACATTTCACTAGAATATTGCTGTTTTTGGCTTTTTCACTGAAATATTTTTAGAACATAACATAATATAGAATTAATGAAAGGATTTAATTTTTCTTTTATGAATAACTAGACTCATGAATGACAAAACAATGTGCAATTAAAACTAAGAATGACACATGGTCTGCAAGACAAAATATATTCTTTACTCAATTTTAATCAAATAGTAATTGCTACTAATTTCTATAATTTTTTTAGATATTTCTCAGTCATAAGAAACAAACTTGCATAGAACCATAAACGATTCCTCGATATTGAAAAAATTTAACCACAAATTTTCTCTGTTTGTAGTAAACAATTAATAACAAATTTGATAAAAATCAGAGAATTTAGTCTGAAATTCTACAATCTACCTTAATTTGACACTTCTAACTCTGAAAGCAACTGAATTTTACCCAATTCTATAGACGTTTTTTCTTTTTTATATATAAATTTTTAAGGAAATCAAAATTTTATAAATAAAACAAAGCAACTCCTTTCATTACTATGGCCTATCTACATATTTTCAGCAGTTACGAAGCCTATAAAGCTTACATTAAACATTAGTAAAATTGTCAAGAAGTAAATAAACAATGGACATAAGAAATGGCTATTTAGCTGTATGGATTTGGATTGATTCAGTTCAGCAAAAATTTAATAAAAATACGCAAACCTAAGATTCTATGAAAATAACACATATTCACATTCTTATAGAAATATGATATGAGAACATTTTTACTGAGATTTTCAAAATATTCCTAGGGTTTTTTGCAGGTATCAGGGAATTGGGATTTTGGGTTAAAGTCTAGGAAAACTACTGTCAACAAAACTTCTAGAAATTATGTAAAGAAGAATAAAAGTATATACTTACCAGAGGGGTATCAGAGCCACCAACTATACTAATTCCTAGTTCAGCATTTGTTCGTTGAATTTCTATTGTAGACACTTCTCCATCTATGACAGGATTTTTGTCTAAAGAAGGAGAGAACAAAATAAAAATATTTTATTTAAAAACTTTAACTCCACAAATTAAACATCAAAAAATGAGTAAAAAATTAAAATTTTGTATTGGTTTGTCACATAAATAGAAAAAGAATGAATAAATTTATGTTAATCCTATTAGTCATCAACAATTTTAATAAATTAGTTAATAACATAATATGACTAATAAAGGTACAACAAAACAAGAGGGAAAATAGTCCTACAAAAACAAAAAAAAAAAAAAAAGAGAAAGAAAAAGTTGTACAAAAAAAGAAAAAAATTGTCATACAAAAAAAAAGCCATAAAACACTACAACAAAATATTTTGCATGCTAATTCAAATAATACTGGGAAAAAAAGTGAACAAATTTATCTAACACCCCAATGTTTTCAATATTAACTTTATGGAATAGCATATATATTTTGCCATCTTTCAGGCAACTTTATAATTTCAATTCCATCCTTTCAAAATTATTTACCTTTCTAATTAAATAACTGCTGTGGATATCTTTTAAAGTCTACCTCTAGAAAACTGAATTTTTATTTTTATAAAAGTGAATTTTGTAAAGATTGGAAGGTTGTCAATTGGAAAGTGCAATATATGGTAGATCTTTCTAACCAAACTGTAATAATTCTTACTAAGTCACAGGTAGTTTATTATTCTCATGGGACATCAGTCTTTATCTCAACTACTTCCAAAACATTTTGATTGATTGCCGCCTTCGGCACATTTGCCAGATATATGTACTTGTTCAAATAAACTGTTTCAAAAGGATCTTAAAATACAGAACTTGCTTTTAATCATTCCAAGTGCACAAGAACAAATTTGGTTGAAGAATGTAATGATTTGGTATGTTTTTAATTAGCACCAGTAAAGCCTGTTTGAATCAATCCCGGCAAACAACAGTGGACAAAAGATATTCTGAATTTGGGCAAGATGAGCAGGTGTTGTCAGACAAAGTCTGCATTACGATACAACATGTACACAAAGGATTACTTAGCATGCAAGCAGATGATGGACAGTCTTCTATAATGCACCTGCTACTATGTCAATACTAGCATTATAGAATTGTTATGCACTTCAAAAGATAACAATTTAAGCTTAACTTTTTTTCTTTTTTAAACGTGCTAATTTTGCAGCATATTACCATTTCCCAATTTCCCTCTTCTATTGCTATAGAAAAGGCAACAGCGAAATTAATTACTGATTATGGCAATTCTAATTTTGTTTCAAGTTTTGTTATCACTGAATGACATGAAAAGAATTTCCTATCCTAGTTCAATCATTCATGCATCTAAATGTATTAAAGTGATTTTAAAAGGAGTCAAAACTATCCAATGTAAAAAAAAAAAGGTTAGATAGATTCTTGTCTAAAATTACAAGATTCACTGTAGAATTTTTGCTTCTACTAATAATAAATGGATTAATAAGAAAGAAATTGTATGCATGTGTATATGTAATTACATTGTCAGAAGAGTTAGAGAAAGAAAGAAAATGTTTATTAATACAAATACACAATATGAAATTTAACAGAAAATAATTCTGATTATCACTAATGCAAAGTGTCTTGTAGTCAATTGCAATTCTTTAATGTTGGAGACTAGCCAGAAAATTCAGCAAATTTGCATGGAGATTTTTTATCTGATAAGTTTTATTTTGTAAAGAAAATCCATAGAGATTAAAAATGATAGATGGATAGATATGATATAGAAAGGAAGTGGTAAAGTAGATGAGGAGAAGGAGAGGAAAGCAGGAGGAAGATGAAAATAAGAAGAAAAAGGGGGGTGCAAGGGAAAAGACCAGGAGAAAATGGAGCGAAGAGGAGGAGGAGGAAAACAATGGAGAGAAGGAGAGGGAGGGAGGAGGATGTGAGAGGAAATTGGGAAGGAGGATAAAATTGGGGAGAAAAAGAGAGAAAGGGAAATGGGGAGAAAGGAATAAGAGAGGAAATGGGGAGAAAGAGAGAGAAGGGGAAAATGGTGAGAAAGTGAGAAGGAGGTTGAAAATGTGAAAAATGAAAGGGGAGTAAGAAAATAAATGAAAAACAAAAGATAAAATAGAAAGAAAAAAGAAATGATAAAAGTGGAGTGAAGACAAAAATAATAGGTGGAAAAAAACCTAATAAGTGAATAAAGAGTAAAAGAAGGAAATTCAAAGTAAAAAAATAGAGATCAAGTGAGAAAGAGAAAAAAAAACAGGATCTGAGAGAAAGAGTGTGTGTGTGTGTGTGTGTGAAAAGAGAAGATAAAATGTTAAAAGAAGACTGAGAACAATAAAAGAGAAGAAAAACATAAAAAGAAAAGAAACTCAAGAAAGAAATGGGAGAGAAAAATAGATAAACAAGAAAAATAAATTAAAGAAAAACAAATGAAAGCTTAAAAAGAAAGGAGAGAAAAAAGTTCAAATCTTCTCTTTCATCTTTTCCTTCCATTTCCTTGAATGTGGCATCTAACAGAACAGAATGATTAAAAACAAGGTGAGAAGAAATGTGAGAGAGAGAGAACAAATGAATGAGAATGAAGAGGAAAGTAAATAGAAAGTAATGATGAGAGAGGAAAAGAACAAAAAAGAGCAAATAAAAGAAAGTAAAAGAGAGTAATTAAAGGTAGAAAACTAAACCGAGAATGTGCATGTTAAACAGCTTAAATAAAATGTGAATTATAAAAAATGACATTTCCATTTATTTCTAATGTCTGCTGAATTTATTTTCAAAAATTAAAAAAAATAAAACAGAATAACAAAACTCAGAAAATAAAATCAGAAATATTAGAAAGAAAAAAGAACAAAAAAGGAAAATAGCAGTGACATTAAAAATAATAGGATATTGCAATAAAATCTTCCTTTTTTCATAATAGGCAGCATTTTTATTCATTCATTCTTCAAAGCAATAACTTTATTATAACTACTACTACAATCAACAGTTATAAAACCACTCCACTGACATTCATTTGAATAATTTTCCAATCTTGACATTATTCTAATTAATTTAAAACTCTTTCCTCTCTCCACACAGCTCACAAGCATGCATACACACACACATACACACACACACACACACACACACACACACACACATGTGTGTGTGTGTGTGTGTGTGTGTGAGTTTTAAATTCTACAATAAACCAATTAATCTTGTTTCAAAAATGTATTAATGTTTTCAACATAAATATATTTGTGCTATTTCTAAACTAAAACTTCTATCATGGTTATATACTTCCAGGAAGTGGCAGCATCCATAACTCCCTTGTATTTTACTATATTTGAAATGATTACAATTCATCGCAGTGATTACCAGAAAGATTTTGCTTTGTTTTAAATCATGGATTTGACAATGGCATAACTATGTGACATAATATTCCTTCACTTAAAAACTTTTAGATTAAAAGGTTTTTTTGAAAATTAATATTGATAATATATAATATTTTTAACAAATATTTCTGATATCAAGCAATGAAATAAGCTTAAAGAATACTAGCAGTATAGCACGGCGTTGCTCGGGTGTAATGGAAGCTTTAAAACTAATCCATGGTCCTTTAGACATGGCATGAAAGACTAAAAGGCAATAGTTGTTTCCAGTTAAAATGAAACCTTAGACTGAAAGAAAAATGAATGGATTTAAGTCAAATTTTGATTTCCTGGTATCGATATCAAATCAGTTTTTTTTTTGTCGTAAACTGAATTTTGAAGGCTAAATAAGTCCTGTGAATAAATGGCATCATGGCTGAGACTAAGAACTACAGTTATACCTACTTAGAGTCAAACCCAAAGCAAAAACTAAAATAAAAGGGCTGAAAAAAATACAGATATACAGGCAGATAAACAGACATACACACAAACATCTTGCCTTTTATATATATATATATATATATATATATATATATATTATCAATTTTCTGCACTATTGTAAGAACTGCAACCTTGAAACTTCTGAACATCGTTTCTTATGTCTTTGTATATGAGTGTATCAAATTTGATTAAAATCGGACTACTTCTTCTATAACCCGATTTTTTCAATTATCGATTTTCGATATTTATTCAGCGGTACCCAACACAAAACCTAGCTAAGAACACTCGCAGACGCTTATAGTACAACTGTGTAAATTTTCAAGAAAATCAGTTCAGCCGAGTCTATAGGTAATGGATACACACACACACAGAGAAAGTTTCATTTATAAATAAGTTTAGATTTAGATTTAGATGTGCCTGACCAAAAGTAGACAAGAGTATACATTTGGATAAAGTTACAACACCCTGAATATATATTTTCATTACATCAAGGTCATATAGCTGGTTTACAGTAAATGATCCTATCTACAGCTCAATACGTGCACAGTTTCTAAATCAAGAAATATATCAACAGTAGTCAGACCTCACATTAATACAATCTTCAATTCCTCCTTGGATGTTCAAACTGAACTGTACTGTCATATAACATATGTTTAGTTAAAAGATGAATACCATCCATGCCTACTGCATCTGTTTAAGGCAATACAGCAAGAGTTATTGGCGGGCTTGATGAATGAGTCCAAGTAGGTGGTGGGGTCATCATATCATATTATACATGTTCAATGAGGGAAGCAGGGTCAAGTATAGCAATCATGCTTGCCAAGGATGGTATAAAACATCACACAGAGCATAGCATGGGTATTATGTAGGCAGGTATTACTTTTATGGAATACTAATTGCCTTCTTCTTGCAGGAATCGCAGAAGAATGTGCTGAATGATATTCTGTATATTGATGGTGCTTTGCATTGTAACTAACTGCACCACACACTCTGATGGCAGGTGTTCAACCTATGTGCCATGGGAGAATACACTGCAAGTGAGCGTTAACAGAAAGTTTGAAAATTTAACACATTTTTGCCAAATTCATGCATCGTTTGCTCACAGGGGATAAGAAAAACAATCATGTGAATGTATGCCACAATTTGAAGGAACCAGTTAAAAGTAACAGTTTCTTTTCAAAGTTTTAACCAAGAACGAGTTGTATAATTTTAGTTATTTAGGGGTACCTCCTCATACATGTGTTTACATTCCATCAGGTAATATTTATCAACAGAAAACATTTCCAGTCAGATTATGATGTTCATGTTAGAGAGAAATTTGAATCATTAGGTTATTTTGGTTTGGCTAAAAATGAACCCTAAAATATCCTTAGTGACTAAATGATATTTCAGTACAACAATTTCTTTCATAAGAATTTTTTTTTTTAAATATGATAACTAAAAATAATCAGGTTAATAATCGCATTAAAAATAATGTGTGGCTATAAAATCGGAGCTTAATAAGCCTCTGGTTCTTTTATTTCATGTTTATGCTTAGCCAGCAAACATTTATTCATAAACATAATTAATGAGTTGCATAAGAGTTATTTGGACGGTACCTCCTCAAATATTTGATAATATTTCACCAAGAATACAACAAGAGTTTAACAGAAAACACTACCAGTTGTGTTATGATATATTGCTTTACTGAATGAGTCAAGAGTTCATCATATTATGTTCAATGGAAGACATACATGGTGGTTATGCATATAACAAAAGACAAAAGTCAGTGAGAATAGTAAGTTATGAGACTCCACACATTGATAACAAAGAAGATGTTGTTACCCAAGTCTATATTACACATTCAAATGACTGCATGAAAGGCAGAGCCTGTTTATATAACTGAATATTAAAAAGAGAAATTTAATCTCCCAAGTAGCCTGTTTTGTGACATCACTACAAGCATATGATAATGTTATGGGCGCACCTCAATGTGGTGTAATGCTTAGCAAGCTTGTCTTGCTAAAATCATTACAACTGAGTAGTGAGTTCAATCCTTGCTGGGTACCCCATACTTTTGGTCTTGTGTCACATCAAAGTTGCGCTTAGAAAAATCAATATGATGATGATATGGTGTCAATGGAAATCTGGCCAGAGGCAGACAGGCACATAGTCCTGCTGAAAATAAACAATTCCCAATGATCCATGTTGACATCCATAGAGATACATTTGCTCTCATATATACTATGTGGTCTGTTACTGCTGCTTTTACAATACAGTAATCTTGGTAAGCATTTGTATAACTTAGTTATACAGAAACAGGTCTACAAGTGTAGGAAAATCCCTCCAAAGAACCATTGCCAATATTGAGCATCACTGATACATCATGTCCAACATGCACAGTTATTATTGAAAATGCCTATTCAACCTCTCCAACGCCAACAATTTGGCATCACACTTCAAATGGCTTTAATTGCACAAATGAGATATATATGAATCTTGAGAGCATAACACCTGTTTGCACTGGGCTCAGATATAGACAGTGCATTGATATGAATGTTACTATAATACAAGATAACCAAAAATACCTAGTGTCTCCTAGCATGCACATACTGTACAGGGATTCAAACCACATCAAGTGTATGACAAGGAGTAAATGAGATCCCTAGTGTATTTAATCTTTTCCTAGACTATGACCTGCACATTTACAAGTACAGATGTGAAGAGATGGGTACTGATTATTTAAGCATTCCATAACATATCCTGAATGAATTGACCAATAGAAGACAGTGATCCTACTTTGCATTCTGAGGCCAATGTACTGATGATGAGGCCGGCTATGCTGGTGATGTAGATAGTTATGATTAATATGATTTTGAACAGAAACATCCACTATTAAGTGTTCCAAGAAATAGGACTCTTTTTAAACTTTTTCAAAACAGAAACTATGATTTGAAATTGAAAAAAAAAAAAAAAAAAAGTGATGGCACACACCCTAAATCTATCATAACAATTAAGAATGTGAAAACAGTAAATACTAAACACTCCATATATCTCAGTAAAGATCAGTTATAACAAATTTAGTATAGGTGAGAAATAAATTTACTAAGTTACTAAAAATTTAAACACTGACATGCAAATTCAGGTCATGTTCATAAATAACATCATTATATAAATATACATGGTACTAAATGAATTCAGAAATATCTAAGTTGTCTACTAAGATCAATGGTTAAAAATGGCTTTGAGCAAGTGAAGCCTATAGGTCATGGCGTAGATCCATTTCTTCAAACCTAGTGAATTGGTGTTACAAAATCACAAAGAAAGAACTGTACTAAATAACAGAAACCACATCTCTTGACAACTTTCAACAGCAGCAACAGATAAAATAGCACATGCAACTTGAAGAGAAAATAATGACATAATCAAGATACTGAAATTTCACTTCACTTAATTTAAAAGGTTAAGAAGGAAAGCCCAGTCAATACTGGAAAGAGTGATAACATCAACTGAACTTTAAGATATCTATTTTCCTGAAAAATTGCTTTCAGAGAAAGGTATAATTTTCAGCCAACAATAGTACTGGTTACTCAGTCAATGAATGCTGAATGTTTCTTTGAAAATGGCTAATATTACTATTATCATTATTAACATCTGGGTCAAGGTACATTGCCTTTGAACTGGCAAAGATTGGCACCATATTTTCAGCTCTTTCCAGCAGATGGTTCAATTTGTGTTCTGAAACAGATTAAATTAGGCTTGTCATATCCAGCCTGTCAGTTGTTGGTGGTTCTGTAATGCAATGAGGCACACTCTATTGAAATTCACAAGAACTATGAATAAAACTGGAATCTGTCTTGATAACACAAACATATGTAAATCATTTGTAACTCTTTATGTTTAGCCAGGTTTCCCAGAGGTAATAGTTTCCAGAAAAATAACCCTTCATCATGCACAGATAACAAAACTGGATCCTAGAACAATCTGCTGACTTCCAAATATTCTACTGGGCCTTATGAATGCCAGATTTAAACCACATTGAGACTGTATAAGACATGTTGCAGACCTCACAAAAGTTATTGCAGTCCCTACACCCCTATAAAATACAACTCAGTTATGGACCACTCTGGAATATATCTGGACAAATATATCAAAGCAGTAATTCCAGCACCTTGTAAACACCATGAAATTTTACATAGCCATTGTTGTTCAGGTGAATGAAACAGCTATTCTGTAAGTAGGTTGTTGTCGCTAATGTTTTGTCAATTTAGTTTATTTCAAAAATACATTAGCCACATTTTACATTATTCTTTTTTTAATAAAATTTATTAATCCTCAATTGGTTCTGCAAGTAGATATTAATCAATTTTGCTACAAAATTAAAAAAAAAATGCATAAAATTCTTCAGTCATTGCTAGCCTCTACCACTTAGTGAGAACCATCATTGGAAAGATGGGATGAAACAAAAATAGTTTACACTATATTTATAAGCATGATCTTAGAGCTAAAAGAAATTGTGATGTTTCAGTTTAATCACCCATGTAGCCACTGCGGGTATAAGAGATATAACAAAATTTGAAACAATGAAGCTTCCAATCAGCAAATATCAAGAAAAAACAGTTAGGGGTACCTATCTCTTAACCAACTGTAGCTTAATAGAACTTATCCTGAAACTCCCACTGGCATTATTTGTTCAGGAATATTGGGGAAGCACAATTATATAATCTTCCACAACTCATGAATCCCACTTGTGAAAACTATCCAACTTTCTATCAAAGCCAGAAAAAAGGAATGCCAAGAATGCTGTAAAGGATAGAGAATCATTCCTTAGGATGAAGGAGGTGGCTGTTGCTGTGGCAGATGGTAGAGGAGGAGAGTTTCTATCCACAGCATTGATGGTGAAAGGAAAGAAGAAAGAGAAGGAATGTGGTAATAGAAAAAATTCAGCACACCCAAGGAGTGTAAGTGAAACAAAAAAAGAGCATTGGCCAAATGGGAAAACATCAAATGAAGACCACTTAGATGGTATGGCATCAAGTAGATGGACTTGAAAAAATATAAAGGGTTTTCTGATAAAGACACTATACAGCATCCTACCCACACAAGTGAATCTCAAATTGAAGAAATCAATAAGATCTGACAATGCAAGTTGGAAAACCTGTTCACCCCAAGCATATCCTTACAGGCTGCAAATATTCTTTAAAACATTACATGTGGATATCCAAACAGTTATTGGAGGTTTCTGCTGAGGCTACAAAAAGATGTTGCACAAAAATATCTGGGTTATGACCTTGATAAGAATACTTTTTATGAGGAAAGGAAATGTTTCGGTAGATACTATTAAAAACAAACTACAAATCATTATTGTTTGTATAAATTGAAAATCAGTGAACATCATCTTGCCTTCCCAGCGGAGATTATGTTAATTGTTCTGGGTTCTGACTATGTTATACATTTGGTTAATTCAAGAGAAGTTAACATCTTTAAAAAGAAAAAAGTTAACTGGTGATAAGGTGGAACAATTTTGCAGAGTGCAGAATTAAATAATGAATAAATTATATAAGGATTGAATTTTGACTAAACCCTACCTTTATTGCACAAGATAAAAATGCACACAAACACAGTCATGCAAAACTTTTGAGAAATCTTGGTAAATTAGTTTTGATAATTTTACTCCAGAATCAAGAATGATGAGCAGTATACTTTTCTCGGTATACTCTATGATGTTTGCGACAAGAAAACAAGTTACAGCATTTTCATTAATGCTGTATGGTAGATGATATAGCATCTTAAGAGTGATGATGATGAAAAAAAAAAAGAAGCTATCCCACCAGTGAAAATTTCATCTTTAAGCTCTTTTCTTTTTTGTAAGTAACCTTCATTATTGCTACAGGAAGTACAAAACATCAAAGCATAGAGTTAGTAATTAGTGTTGCTGCCTTTGGCTTGAATAATTGCCTCATTTTTATGTGGCATAGAATGAAAGAAGGTCCAGACTTTCTTATGGAGAATTTTTTCCTTTTCTTGGCAATAATCCCAAAGACTGCATGGTTTTCATTGAAGCACTAGTTTCTTCAGTTCCCATCACAAAGGTTCAATTATATTGAGATAAGGACTTTGTGCTGGCCAGTTTTCAAAAAGTTGAATATTTTTATCCATAAGAAACCTTTTTTGTTGCATGTGATGTGCAGCAAGTCATGGTTAAAAATCTTGCCATTTTCGTAGATAGGCAGAGAATTAAACCGTAGTAAAAGGCTTAGATCTCCATTGACTTTTACCGTCTTTATAGTGTACCTTGCATTGTTTCTTTCTCCTATAGGTCTTCTTACATATTCTCCGGCATTAGAATATAACTTGCATTTATCATTAAAAATGACTTTTTGTCATTTTCCAGCATTACATGTTAGATTTTCTTTTGATCACATCAATTTTTATTCAGACATCTTTCAGTTTATGATATTTTTGTGACTACAATTTAGTTTTCTTAATACTCTTTACCAACTGAAACAACACTGTTAAGACTGCATTCATTTCTCACTTGTTTTGCTTTTAATTTTGAATTGCCTACTGAGACTCTCACAATCTTTTTTTCATCTCTCTTGTCTTTTAGGGTTTTCTGATTTTTCTTTGCACTTAAAACGCTTCCAGTAGTAGCAAATGTCTTTTAAATGGATTGAACACTATTTCTGAAATTTCCCAGCTGCCTGTCTTTCATTGAGTTATCTTTCCCTTCCAAGTCACAACCTTCATCTTCATTTCAGCAGAAATTTTAGTCAGGGTTTTAGTGAGAAAAAAAAAACAACAAAAAAAAACAAAGCAAGCTAATATTCAACTTCAATGACTTGCCAAGGCACCTTACAGTCATGCTAATAAGATGGAAGAATTCCTATTGAGAAATTTTTATATTATCATCTCAAATCTTTCATTGGCCCAATAAAAAAATAAAAAATAACATAAAATGACAGCCACAACAACAACAACAAAAAATACACTTAACCCATTAACTGTGACAGAAATTTGTCATTTGCAGTTAGGCCAGAGTACTGCAATGACAGAAAATTCCATCATTTACAATTAAAATCATTAAAATATTGATTCTATTACTTGAAAATATTAAAAAAAAAAGAAAGAAAAGTAAACTCTTGTTTCAAATTACCTGATTTTTTAAGTAAACAGAACCAATTTTAATGACAAAAAGAAATGTTATATTCACAAATCTATTTATATTTGTCCTGCATTTTCAAATTTCATTCAAACTAAATCTTCATATAGACTAGCTAATAGTGCTCCAAAGAAAGGAATGGAAGATACTGAAATTTTAAAGCAAAAGCATAACAGGATAAAGCCAGCAATATAAACATAGAAGCATAGAAAGGAACTTATAATGATAGCAAAATGAAATCATATAATGATAGGAAATTTGAAAAAAACAAAAGCAATTACAGAAAATAAATTTTCTAACCTTCTGGTAAAAATGAATGTTTTTCTTTTTTCTAATAAATACAGATGGCTCATGGATTAGCTCATCAAAATATGTAAGTAATATAAGCTGTCAATTTCAGAGTTTATATATACACGTTGGGAGTGCATAAAGTAATCTAATTTTGAATTTAGTGAAAGTAGTACATTTTGTGAATGTGCAGGTGATGTAATGGGTGGAGTGAAAGCCAAGTTGAATTCAGGTGAAGATCATTACATTCACCTTTGTCCAAATGCCACTGGAAATGTATGAATTTATTTATTCTCCCAACAGAGCAGACTGGATTCTCTATCCATAGTTGGCAACCAGTATAAAAGGACAACTCTGAATTTAAAACTGTATGTAGTAATGGTGGGACATCAATATGAACTGTAATTAAGATGTGCTTACCAGAGTTAAATTCAATATATATTTTTCAATGAATAAAATCTTAGCAGAAGGTTTGTTAGATAAACAATTATTACTAAGGGCAAATACCTCCAAAATACTTGTGATTGTAGACCTACCACATGTTATTTTTTGAACATTTAGAAAATAACAATAATAACACCTTTCACCACTCCTAGAAGTTCAAAAAAAGATTTTCACAAGCCAGTGTGAAATTATTTTCTAACCAATGAAAATCTTATATTCAAAATGTTCACACTTCTATATGAAATTAGATTTTGAATCTCCCTACAGATATAAAATTAAAAGCATACCTCTTGAGGCTTAAAATAATTTGGGAGGTCAGTTTGAATTACACACAATGGTAGATACAACAACCAGCAGTCACCGAGAAAGACCTTGTCAATACACACAATAGAAAGGGTTAACCAGTAACTGCTGACTAAGCCTTTTGCTGAACTCACAAACACATTAGACTGACCATCATAAAGTAAGTCTGTCAGAACATTTCACACTGCACTAAAAACAATTATTACAAGGAAAACTGAACTTTTTGTTATTGTTGTATATTTCTGAAAAGAATATATAAATGTTATTTCAACAGATTTTCTTCTTTTTTATGTTTCATTTAAAAGATATGTTGTTAAATGGATGTGTGTTCTGGTGCAGTGGATATCAACTCGGAACGAGAGAAGTGGGTGCTGAGTTCAAATTTCAGTTGAATTCCTTGCATTCACTTATGCCCAAATACCCTTGGGAAAGGTATTAATCCATCTCTTCACTCTAGTTATGAGTTAAATAATAAGACAGATTGGGTTCTATAGCCTTGGCTGGCAACCAGTCTACTTTAGAAAGCAATGGCAACCTACTGTGGGATAATCTTCTGCCCAGTCAGTCACGTCTCTTTTAAGACATGTTTGCCCAAGCATGTATCATGTATGGTACTTAACTGACTGAACTGTTGTTAAATATTTGGAATCTTGACACCCAGATAAAAACAAGAACCTAGGTAGACAAACCCAACATGCTCAGTATAGTTGCAGCATAAACCACAGGTTGGCTATGTAGATGTTGGAGAAATACAAATGGGCCTGAGCAGCCATGCTAAAGATGAGAAATCACACTGATTTGCAGTGTGCCTTCAACATCTGACAATGGGTTGAAATAGAAATGTAAAGAAATATGTAGACCTAACAAAAGACTAATCTCAGTTACACTAAACACAGTTGTAATCTCATATCTTAAGCACCACTGTAAAATATTTATACAGGTAAGTATCTCACAAAACAGCAAGTCTAATTAATAATAAAAGAGTTATACATTACTAAAATGTATAGCCCAAATTTATCAAAAGGAAAGCATTTATCTTTCCTTAGAAACAACTATCAACTGAACACGTTTAGTAACTATTTAGAGTTTCATATTTACATTTTATTTCAATGTCTATTCTAAATCATAAATTAATATTCATTAAATTTAGTTTAGTATTAAGACATAGCATAAATTCTAGCTGAGTTTTCATGAAAAGTAAGGTTTTATTTACAAAAAATTAGTAAGAAACATGGCACTGAAAGCATTGTCCATTGTTAGCCACTACTTTTTGCTACCTTTTTGGTAGCATTTGAATTCCATGTTGGAAAAACAACATATCTTATGAGGCTAACCATGAGACAACTTATTTTTTGGCATCTTCATAAGAATAAAAGTGCTATTCAGCCAGGCTATGTGCTATTGAGTGAAATAAATTGTAATCAGACAGAGCAATGTCTGCTGAATATGACAGGTGGGGTAGGACATCCCATTTAAACATTTCAAGTAGGTTTCCACACGTTTTGCAACATGTGGCCTAGTGCTGTCATGTTGCAAAATCACTTTGTCATGTCTCTGCTTGTATAGCGGTCATTTTTTTCTTTAATGCTCAGCTCAAATGCATCAGTTGTAGTCCATAGCAATTTCCTGTGATAGTTTTGGCTGATTTTAGCAGCTCATAATAAACTACATCCTACCAAATGTAGAGCAGATGCTTTGAACCATGGATATTTGGCTTTGCCACTTATGTTAATGCATAGCTGAGCATAGCAGTTGGAATGAAAAATTAAATGTAGCTGGCAGGATTGTGGTGGAATGTCTCACTGCAAGGGGACGCTTGTAGTGAGTTGGGCTGTTGAGGTGATGGCATAGTCAACGTGGAAAGCTTGTAACTGGGTGGTGATGACATTGAGACATTATAAATCATGGTAGTTTGGTGTCAGGAGCTTGGTGGTGTCAGACCTAGTCTCTGTTGGTTTCCATGTGTGAAGAGTTGGGTGAGATTAGTCAAACCTCAGAGTGGTAAGGGTTGTGCTGAGAGAAGCAGCATGACAATGATGGTGACAACTCCCTGTGTGTCAGTAGGTGGCCTTATGATTCACAACTGCTTGTGTTCATTATGGAAGGCCTGCTTTTAAGCAGATTTGACAGTCTCCAGGGACATCTCCTTTTCCAGCAGGAACATTTATGGTTGGCCACTGTATCACTTTTATTAGGGGAACTTACTTCATGGACTGGACATGATGCTCAGAGACTATGTGCAGAAAATGACTTTTTTATTTTATCTTTTGCATTCTTGGCATTCACATCTTGCTAACATGCAGAATCAATCAGAAAGAGATCTAACTGCAGTGGAGTATAACAATACCAACTACAATTATAGAATATGAGTACCAGATAATTTTCTAAACTAAAACTAATATTGATGGTTTTGTACTAGACAAAATCATCTGAAAAAAAGATTCTAAAATGACAGTTTATTAGCTATAAAGCAGTGAAAAAGAAAAAAGAAAAATGTCAGTATATTTATTATGAGAGAAATATAAAATGTGATATGTGTCTAGAAAATATTCAACTAATATAAAGCTGACCATTTCTCTTGGAAATAATATGCAATCTGATTACTACTCTGTTTCTTTTGTGGGAAGGGGCTTCAGGAAAGTGACACTCAATAAAAAAATGAACAGATACAATGACCTTATTTTTATAATTTTAAGAGATGCTGATGATACGCATGATTTGGAACAAGACGAATGAAGAGGAGTTCATGCAAAACTAAGGTTTTTGATGATGGAATTATATATGTATAGGTAGAAGAGGGGAAGATATAAAAAACAGACATCAATGATAATTATTCACCAATAAGAAATATTAAAGAGGTTGGAATATTGAAACTTAACATTTTTTTTTAAAATTCCATATGTATCTGGGAATGTAATCTAACCAAAATCATTTGATTTCCCTCTGTTTATCATTTAATTTTCAGTCAGTTAATTGTTATACGTGATACACGTTTAGACGATCATGTCTCTTAAAATATGACTGATGACAGAAGATTTTTTCACAATCGCCATTTCTTACTATGGTAGACTGGTTGCCAACTCAGGCTTTAGAATCCAATCTATCCTGCTATTCAATCCATAGCTGGAGGGAGAAGAGATGGATTAATACCTTTTCCAAGGGTATTTGCACCACATAAATGAAACAAATTCAACTGTAACTTCTTATTCTAATCCTATATTGTAATAGTAGAAGATTTGCCACAATATCCTGTGGAATGCTCAATAATAAAGGTGATAAAAGCAAAAACAAAAGTATAAGGAAACTGAATGAAAGTGGCTAGAAGATTACATGCCCAAACACACCTGAAAAAAAAAAAAAAATTAATTTCATTATTGCAACATCTTCAGTGTTTCCTGTAGTAGCAGAATTATAACTAGTGTTTACAATTTTATAACTCCTCCTTTCCTTAAAAACATTTAAGTCTAATGAATTTCTTCTTGAGGACAAAATGTATTACACAGAATTTCTTTAACTTTCATTCATTTAACTAACATTTTCCTGATATATAAAAATTCATATTCTCACAAAAAAGACATTATATTTGAACAGTGCATGTGTGTGTGTGTGTGTGTGTGTGTAAATATGTATGAAGACTTCTCTACTCATCAGGAGTTTTATCCCTCTTTCTTTTTTGACCCATTTGGCAAATGAACTGATATATGCCACCACCATCAACTGACTCGGACACAACAGGTGTTTCTAAAATACTAATGTCTATAAAAAGTAGATTCAGTTATTAGTTCTTTCATTCTTTTTATTGTGTCTTTTAATGTGAAATATAACAATAGAAATAATAATAATGTATAAAAATGTGTGTTTATGTAGGTATGATTATTAGAATTTGTCAACTTCCAAGCTGACTGTGATTGAATAACATTTGGAGTGTGGCATACTGGATGATTCATAAAAAATATATTTATATTTAAAATATTTTATTTTGAATAACTACTTAGTATTAAACATTTTCTAATTTTTATTCATTGTTTTCTGAGTTTTTCATTTACAGTTTTCTGTTTACAATTTAAAAAAATCATTTTATCTGAGATTGTAGTGATCATAAAAAAAAAGAAAAAAAAACAAAAAAAAAACAAAAGCAAACCTTAATTTCCCATGATTCCCTAGTCAAAAAGAAAAGCATTCTACTGGCAAGAAATTTAGAGTCATCCTCTTTTTCATTTACCTCTCACCAAGAGAACATGTGGATTTGAAACGCTCCAGGAATAAAGACTACAGATAAGTCTTACACAAATATCAATTTCTCATATTTAATATTATTTTTAATGATAGACTTTATATGTATTACTATAAATAAATATATATAAAATAGATATATACTATATTTATTGACCAAGACAAACACAAAACAAAACAGAAACATTTAACAATCACATTACAAGAAATTTCATATATCTACTGAATGAGTACAACCAAACCCTTCTGATAAATAAATCCTTCTATATATGGTTATTTTTGTTGAGCAGCATATAAACACCTCTATGGGTTATTTAATGTTGAAACCTAAATATTTTGTATGCATTTTTATAATTTCTTTGGAGATAATGATTTTAGTGATACAAGTCTTACTAATTGACCCATACCTGGGGTGGATTCATATTTTTCACTTTGATGTTATGATGTATATATGTATATTTTACTAACCAAAAACAAGAGCCAAACAAAGCCCATCATAATAAGATAACAATCAACGAAGATTATAATTTGAAAGGCGGATAAAATAGAAAAACCTAAGAATTTTCCTGGCATATAAATATACATAGAGAATGCTAAGTGAGAGCATTCAAAATCCATAAAACGGTTGTTAAAATTTCATAGCAAAAAAATATTAAAATTTTTTACAATAAAAAGAAATATAAAGGTCTCTCTTTTGGAGAATTCAGTGCATTGTTTCAAATATAAAAGACAAAAAAATATTGAAGCTCAATTTCTACTCTGGAATGAGATGATATATATTTTTTCCCCCCAGCAGCAAGGGAAACAATACACAAACCTATTTATAAGCAATTTTTTGGAATTTCAGATCTCATCTCTTTTTGTTACACATACAAGAAAAAAATAAATAAATAAAAAAATTTTAAAAAACATGACAAAATCATCAAATAATAGCTTATCAAATTCTTTTATAAACTTTTTTTCTCTATTTTCCTAATGTTTTTCTTATGAAGGAAAAAAATTAAATATTCAATAAGAAAGGTTTGATTGCAAGTTATAAGCAAAAGCTTTTTCAAATACAACTCATTGCTTTCTGGCAGTGTATAGATAAAAGGCTGTGCAATTTGTAATGCAGAACCTATTTCTTATTTAACATCTTACTGTTCACTTGTCATATTAAGATTTAAAATGTGTCTACAATATTAGAACATTTCATTTTTATTTAATGTTAAGACTATCTTAAATGGAAGTGAATGAATTAATAAACCATATTGCCAAAATACCATTTAAATATTTCAAGATCTAAAAGTGATATTAAAATAGGGAATAATGCAAAAATGTACTTCAATAAAAATGAATACATTAAAAAGATGCCTGCCATTATTCCATTGGAGTAGAATAAAAATCATGGTCACACAAATGACATGAAACATAAGAAAAAGAAAAATGTTATATATATATATATATATATATATATATAAAAAGAGAGAAAGAAAGCTGTACCTGTATTTTTAAAATTCTATTAGTGGACATCACTCAATATAGTAAAGTAGTTTTAGTGTTTGTACAAAAGCTTAAAAAATATTCTGTTACTTATCTTGAAATTTCTTTATTTTAGTTATAGTGGTGATATTAATAATAATATTCATCATTTTAAAGACATGTACCAAAATGTTTAAATCAACATTATATAAAGTCGAATTTCTAAGGCTTCTGCTCTTTTAAAGAAGCACATATTTTAATACTTACAAATGTCAAATTAGCATGAAAAGTCATACTATCTCAATACCCCTGTCCATGTTGTGATTTTCATTTTCAAACACTGACATACACTGAATCTTATTCTGTTTGAATGCAAAATTATTTGGATGGAAATTAAAGAAATTTTTATTTAATTTTTTTGTTTATCTTCACACATATGTTAAGATTATTGATCAAACTCTAATAAGAGCAGAATCAATAATCCTCATTTTTTTGTTTTTGTAGATGTACAAGTAAGAAGTCAATCTGATTAGGCTCGGAACAGTAGTTGCTCTTTTCAATCCAGATGCCAAACAAATATAAATAAGAAGGGGCAAGGGACAGCGTTCACTTGTTAAGAAGATGCATTTCAATATTCTATCAACCTTCTGTCAGATCAAATAAAAAAAGATAAAAGAACTTAAATAACAATTGCTTATTTTCTACCTGTAGAATAATTGAATGTGACTGACAGAAATAAAAAGGAATATGAAGAAAAGAAACTGGTTGTGGATTTATAAATAATAGATATGAAAAAAAAAATTAAAAAAGAAAATCAAAATGCTCTTAATTCAAAATAAAATTGGCCTGGAAAATTATAGAAAAATCCCCAAAATACTTAGAGATTTTTAAATGGAAAACAATGATTTTTATTGTTTCTTTTTTATCATTAATTACCAAATATACTTCTGAGAATATCAAAGAAAATTACAAACTTTAATTAAAAGAGTTTACATATTACTGTAATTACAATCTGCAACCAACAATAGAAAGAAATAGCAAAATTCAAAAACTTAAATGTGTGCAGACATTTCTGCAACTATGATGCGTAATAAGTGAATGGAAGAATGAAACACCAGCAGTTTTGTTTTTGTTGCAGTTTTGCTTAATTTATAGGCGAGATTAGAAGATTTTAATTCACTTCCTCAGGAAATAAGAAAGAAAATATTAATCACACCATCATGATATTGAATCAAATTTTTAGACATAAGAATACTTTCAATCAGCAGAAGAAAAAATATTTATAAATTGAAAAGATTGTGAAAAAAAAAATGACAAAACATAAAAAGAGTGGGTATATTTCTTGCAATGTTTGTAATTTCCATTATTCATTCAAAGTTGGAACCAAAACGGATACTATGTTTCATTGTCTCCCAAACAAATAAAAGAAAAAAAGATAAACAGTTGTTAGCTATCAGATTGTCCACAATTTTGGTTGGAAGTTTTTTCATTACTGTTCTTCAGTGTCATAATAAAAAAATCAGTTGCTCATCAATATACCAAGTTCATAAAAAATAGGATTAAAAATTATATACAACAAAAACAGAAGAGAAATTCATTTTTTAAATTAAAAATTAAGTTCATTAAGACAGAGCTATTGCCCTACAACTTCCAGGAGTTTATATCTTTACTATGCTTCTTATGAAAATATATTTTATAAATAGAAATAAAACATTTATAAAGCATAATAAAAACTGTTATTAGCAAAGTTGGTCAGTTTATTCTAATCTCCTTAGAAGACTACATATTTTATTCCTTGGGTGGCCCACAATTGCTAAAATTGATCTAGTATAATAAATACCTATTATTAGGTTAATAGATAAGCTCCCCATGCACACCATATATTGCACAATGTTAAAAAAAAAAACACTTAAAAGTGTCTTTGAAGTTTACTCAGCTCTTAATATTTGTGCAATCAAAATCCAAGGTGGTGGAAAATATTTTTTTTTAGCTAAAAGTTGGTGTAAGGTGATTGAAAACCCCCCCCCCCCCAAAAATTGAATAATTATGAATTTATATGAATGAAAAACTTTTTTTTATGATAGAAACTTGATAAAACCAATATCTGACTGGATTGCTAACTAGAAAACCAACCACATGAAAAAAATGTTTTTTCTAGCAGAGAACAGATTGGTATGTCTAGCTAAAAGAAATGTCATGTTATAAGTAATGAATTTATTGCAAACAAAAATGACTAAAGATTCTGAGAGAAAAAACTGGGCTACAAGTGAAAAGATCATTACTTTCAAAAATTAGAAAAGATCAATAGTTATTTATATGTCAGTATAGGAATTGAGAAAAATATTGGTTTGCCATGCTTTTGTTTATCTTCAATGATTTCCCATTTTTTTTTTTCATTCAAACTTTTGCATTCAGGTTGAGTAAATATGGATGCATTGTATGAAAATGATTGAGCTTATTAAATATTGCAAGAACAGTGTTATAACAGAAGAGAACAAAATTAAAATATGTGTATACACAAAAGGTAAATAACAAAAAAATAACAAAATAAGTGTATTACAAAATTTAGAAATAAAAATTAAATTTTTAACTAGTGACAAAAGGCTAAATATTATTAGGACCAATTATTGTCAAAAGTAGTTTTATAAATTGCATATGTTAGTGAAATAAATGTTACATGAACAAGGCTATGTACTAAAATATTTTTTTCCATTAGATCTCCTTTTGTGTATCGCATCTATGAAAGAAAATCCTTTAGCTTTAAAAAAATACTAAAAACAATTTAAGTACAAGTATTTATGGAGATAGTTGAAGAGTTAGCACTTAGGATTTCATTTTTTTTTAAGTTAAACATTCTAGTAAAGCACTGTCATTTATCCTTTTGCCCAAACTGCAATGTGCAGAAAAAAAATATATGACTGGTTTAATCAATATAATTGACACAAAAGTTTATTTGACAACATGCAACATTAAAATTAACTCAACTAAATCTGGTTAAATATTCTTTTCTTTCAAGTAATATAGGTTAATTGATTAATGTTACCATATCCATTCAGAATGAACATGGTCAATTATTTTACCAAAGTTATTCATTAATGCTTTTTGAAATTTGAATGTTTTCTAATCTGATAATACCTTTAGATAAGTAATCTGTAGATGGTTGCCATTAATTAGCACTTTAAATGTTAATGGTTATACAATGCAATAAATAAACTTAAGAATTTATTGACTATATCCAATTGATAGTTTCATTAATTCTATATCCAGATAAACTCACTTTCATTCTCTCTCATATTACCAGAAATACTTGTTACAAAGTTTGGTTAATTGTTTTCTCAATGTTTTTTCTTTTCTTTAAATAAAGAAGTTCCCATGACTTTGAACCACAAACCTTTTGATTACAGAACAATATTCTAATCCCAAAGCGATCACCCAGCAACCATATATGAACAAATGTAGCATAAAACCTATAAACTTTAATCCAGTGTGTCAAGATCAGTGCAACTTGTAGATAGAAAATACTGGACACATATTCATCTTTATGTGAATGAAAAGCATTCAAGGCTACCACACCTTTTCATGGATGTAAATGGAACAACTCATTATGAATATATACAGGCTTATAGAAGCTACAGATGTGAAGATCATATGAGATTAGAGATTAATTTTAGTTTTATAGCAGAGATCAGTCCTGAAGTAAAGGAAAGAGATTATTACAGCTTTTGCTTCTAGAGTGTGTTGACCAATATGAAAAAGTTACACTATTCAATCAACTACAAATGATGACTTTTTCAATTGCATAATACTGATGACAATATAACTTATGACCAAATACCAAAACTGCCACCAAAAATATGCTTATAAATTCACACAAGTATACAACACTATATCAGCTTTCCTATCTCTGTTTCTTGGTATTGATATGTAATTTGCTTTGTATATTTAATATAGTCAACCAAAGATTTGCTTTGTTTTTTCAATATAGTCAAACAATGCACCAAACAATGTTTCAAGTTGTATATAATAAACAGAGAAAATGGATTATTTTGATGCCAGATATGGAGTAGATTGTAATTCCCATTTGAGAGCATAAAAGGTTAAGTTAGTCTACTGAGAACAAAGATTATATCACTTTGGAGTTAGTTTCTTTCTAATGCAGTCAAAGAACAAAAAACAAAATTCTTTATCTTTTTTTGTATTTTGGTTTTAGAAAAACTGTGCACAAATCAAATTAACACATTCACTGCAACATGACACACATGTGCATCTTGTGTCATGTTGCATATTGCCTCTGACACACATGTGTATCTATTTCCACAGTTTTACTTCAGGTGAAATAAATAGCTACAGCAACATACTGAATTCAGATTCTGCCTTGAAGCACTGAGTAGAAGACTTGTATTATTTGTTATACTGTATGTTCAGTTATCAAGTCCATGCATTATTTAAGAACAGTCAAGAGATGGACAACATACTTAAAATATCAAAAACAAGCATAAAATAATAATCAGTTTTAGTTATGTTATTCACTTTGATGCATGGCTTCTACATAGGTTAATGGCTTACAGCCATAACATGTTGGAACACTGGTTTTCATACAATCATCAAGGAACACCAAGCCTGGTCTGTACTTAGATAAATAACTGATTTGGATACCAGGTGCTGTAGGTTTGGGTGTGTGGGTGGTATAATGGATAATGACTTGGAATTACAAATCAGGGAGAAAAATTCTAATTGCAGTTGAATTGGTTATACCCTTGGAAAAAGCATGAATCCATTTCTTTTTTGCTAACTATGGGTCATTTATAGGTTGCATATTAGTAAATCATTATTATATCTAAAAAAATTATTATAATCTAAAAATATTTTATGGCTTTTAATAACCAGCAAAAGGTCAATAAGTTATAAAAACCAAATCAATCAATAATGTTTAATTATGAAAGATAGGTGTAAAACGATGAAATATTTATTTCTTTTTATAATTGAGATGTTTTTGATACAAAGAAACATGCTAATTTACATAATACAAGAGAACAATCCCAGGAGATTCACTAATGACACTTGTGTGGCTTCACAACTGTTTGGGATTATGGTACTAATGTATCCAATGGTCTGCAAACATTACATGCATCACAGCAAACTTCTATTCAGATTCCACCAAAAGTTTATCCAAAAAGGCAGTAGACTATATTTTATTTACTTAGTATTGTTTTTAATTTTCTCTCCAAAAAACAAGGTTGTTTTCAGGATGTCATGATTTGTGGGATTTACTCATATTTGCTTTACCATAAAAAGGAAAATTCTAGGCAAGTGTTTTAAATTAGGGACAACATTGCATTTTGCTCAGCCCAACAATCTTGAAAATTATATTTTTGTTATCAAACAGAACTAAATTAATAATGTCTTAAATTAATGTATAAACTAACAGTAAAAATCAAAGTGAAATACCGTGTAAGTGTAAAATGGCTGGCTAGTCATTTCAAAGTAAAGGTACCCTCTCAAACACATTTGTTTCAACACCCACAAAGCAATCTGTTTGCAACATTTTTAACTATGCTGGGTGAACTTTACTTATAGATTCTGGAAGAGAGCACACAATCATGCATGATCAAGAGCTGAATGAGGCCAGTATGCTCAACCTCTCAGTCACAATGACTTGTGATTTCAAGCTAGCATGACAATTGATGGCTTCTATCCATTCTCATTCACAAGACTTGATTAACCTGTATGGTTTTCAGGCACTTCCTAACAGTAGCTCACACTGGGGTCATCTCACTGGGCAGATATTATCAAGAAACTTTCTCCTTGATAAATCAAACCTGATTAGATTTGAACCTGCTAAAATTCTAACCACTCAACCACAATTCATATATATATATATATATATATATATATATATTCAAATTATTTGTAGTACAAAACCGTATTAAAGCCAGAAATAAATGAAATTTCATACTTACAGGCATTGTGGAAGAAAACAAGATGAACAATAAAAAAAAAAAAAAAAAAAAAAGGGAAGAATAACTGACCAGTTTCAATCCCAACCTCTTGAAGGTCATCTGGGAAATTTATTTCATCTTTAAAAACTTAAAAATGAAGATGAAAATGTATAAGAGAAAAAAGAATAAAAACAATTTATAGACAGTGAAAAGGGAGAAACAAGAAAAGAAAAAAAAAATGAGGGAATTATTTTTTCCTCTTCTGTTTCTTTTCCTGTAAACATTAGACACTGATAATATGAAGTCCAAGGAAGCAATCTCTGTTTACAGAGAGACCGCTTCCTGAACCTAATATACAGTGACTCCAATGCCTGCAAAAAAAATAACAAGTGCAAACCTGACAGAAGAGAAAACCAGTTGGCACTAAAGTCAGTTACACAATCTCTACTATTTATCAAATGTTGAGTAATAGCTGACCCGGATGTATTCACTAGCTGGCTTATATGGGCATCCACATTAAGGACTTAGATTGTACATGCTGCTTAATCCTACAGTCCAAGCACTGTGAAGTCCCTTCTATGTAGTTGCTACCACAACAACAGTTAAACATATAAATCACAGATGAAACATGATGAGGAGGAAGAAGATCCTTATGCATAGAAGGAAAAACAAAACAAGTGCCAAAATTAATTCTAATTTGGGCAAAGAAATAAGAAGAGCGAACTGCAGAAGAAATCCGCCTAGCTATAAGCTCACCCTGTGAACCAATATAAGGAAGCGGTAAATATACAGGACACTTATCCTTAGAGAAATTATTAATTTTGTCACGCATAACACTCAGAGACAGATGTAATTGGTTCAGAAATGAGGGAAAAGAATCAGCCTCAACAAGGTATCGTTTTTTTTTTGTTTTTTCTCTTATACATTTTCAAGTTTTTAAAAATGAAATAAATTTCCCAGATGACACTGAAGAGGTTGGGATTGAAAACGGTTGGTCAATCTTGCTTTGTTTTTTTATTTTTTATTGTACATCTTGTTTTCTTCCACAATGCCTGTAAGTATTAAATTTCATTTATTTCTGGCCTTTATATATATATATATATATATATATATATATACACCTCTGAAAAAAGAGTGAGAAGCTGTGAACACTTTGTATAAAGTGTAGATTTATTATTATTATTATTATTATTGATATTACTTATCTTTTGTATAATGCATTAAGTGTCCATAATGGTATTTGTGTTGCTACACATGTTTCGAGTCCAAGGTTGACTCTCTTCAGACAAATAAATGTTTGACATTAAACAGATCTTGATATGTAAAGTCAGAAATTTATTCACTTAAAGAGAACTTTGGACTCAAAACAAATGTAGTGACACAAATACCATTATGGACACTTAATGTATTATACAAAACATAAGTAATATCAATAATAACAAATCTAAACTTTAAACAAAACCTTCACAGATTCTCACTTTTTTCATCTATACCAATTTCTCTTGTTGAAACAATCCCTACTTTTGTTATATATATATATATATATATATATATAGGGAATTGTAAAAAATTTTCTTTACATTGCTGAAATAAATTTTGGATTTATAACTGTTTAATTATGTGTTACGTTTTCTTCTCAGTATATTTGCTCTGGATAATATCCATTGAGTTCTCTATTTCTATATAATTGATAATTGATATTAATTAGATAAAATCTTTCAGATTATTCTCACCATCTTCACAGGTTGCCATTCTCTCCTGTCTCTCTCTCATATATATATATATATATATATATATATATATAGTTTGTGTGTGTAGATAAAACTAGATGAAAGTAATTGTAAATTAAGAAAATATAGAATTTTTTTTTAAAAACAGTTCTAACATTTTATTGGACATTGAAATGAAATTGAAATTTTAAAAAAATTTTTGACCATTACACATGCAATGTCTGTTTTAGTATAATGATTATTAATGAAGATATAAAAGTAATTTTCTGCAAAAAATCTGAGTCATTACAGAAACTGCAATGATATATCAACAATTCTAGTCATTTATCATAAAAAATTCATCAAATCAGTTAAAACATTTCAAGGCAGATAATTATAAAATACATGTGGGCTTGTGCTGTCAAAAATGACAGTAACATATTTATATCGATATGCCACCTAAAATGACGGCAATATATATATTGATGTACCTACTGTTGAGTAGCTTACATTAAGACGTAAGACATGTGAAAATTAAAACAATAATACAAACCCCTGAGCATGACAGGAGGGAAATATATATTTAATTTGTAAACAAGTTATTTTGCAATCTAGTGTCTTCAGGCAATTTACAATAACTGATTTTAAAGTTTTTTTTTTTAAGAATGTTCATGTAACAGGGATTTATGAACACGCAATTTTCAAAATTAGAAGTACCTAATTAAAAATACCTATCCTAATAGGTATTTTTTGGTATGGCTACACTTAATCATAATTTCTATTCTTTTATTCAGTAATTCATTTTTGTTTGGGAATAATATAATAGTTATCTTTTCTTCCTGGCACAGTCTACATATTTTGCCACCATTGTAAGGCTTGGCTGTTTTCACTATACTCCATGTTATGTCTGGATCTTATCCATATTTTAATTTCAATTTCCAGACGTGGCTAACCAATTTTGTACAATTTTCTAAGTTTTCTACTTAATGTAGACCTGTGATTAAACCATTTGGTCTTAAAAGTATCTTTGGTTAATCCCAAATATATTTTGTTTTGACCATTTAAGTCATGTACTTTTGCTTTGTAAATGACTTCTTTTGTATTACAAAGTCCTTGAAGTAGGCATTTATTTTTGTCCCTGCTGTTACATTCCTTATTTATTCTTGTTTTGTATGCTGATATTTAAGTTTCTGGCATTTTGTTTCTTGATGAAATTTTCTAAATTACTAGTACAGCTATAACTCAGTTTGATTGTATTCCTATTGAAAATTTATATATATATATATATATCCGAGTGAGTATAGAATGAGGAGAGAAAAAAGAAAATTTTTTTTTCCGTCCAAAATATTAATTTAAAACAGTGCTTGATATATGGTGTACAGAGCAGTGAATATTTATTATAAATTATGTTTTAGAACATGTACATAATTTCTTCTATATATGTCCTCTTCCCTACAATCATATGTTTGTTTCAGTGTTTGGATTTAAACACTTCCTCAGGGGAAATAAAGGTTTGGAATCATTCTCTGTTTATATTTGGTTCGCTGTTGTCGTGGGGGTTGGTTGGGGTTATTGGTAATTAAGTGAATGTCTCATTTTGATCGTTAGACTTTTGAGGAATTTGGTGTGTAAGTGTGAAATTGTTGATTAATGGTATTATCTGTTGGAATGTATGTTTTACCTTTTTATCGGTTGTGTATATCTTTTGGTTAGGATTTCTAAGGGGGCACTGTTGAGTGGTCATTTTTATGGTCGGCTATCATTTAATTGGTTGATGTCTGCTGTTAGTGGACCTAATTCATGTATTTACTTTGATCCTGTGTCTAGGTTTTCATAGCCGTGATAGGGGTGGGGTGTTTTTTCTTTCCAATTTAGATTTTATGGTAAAATATATATATATATATATATATATATATATATATACACACACACACACACCCCTCTTCTCCTTTCTTCCTTCTTTTTCTTTCTCTTCTCCTTTTTATTCAAGTTTGGAGTATAATTGTATTTAGGCAAAGTTATTTCAAGAAATCTAAATTTGTATTTTTTGGGAAGTAAATGCGAATTAGTGTTTTATCAGTTTTTTGTATAAAGTTGTATGTTTAATCTTAATTTTAAGTTTAGATGGTCGTTTTTTTCTTTTAATTCTTCCCTCTTTCCTCCCCCTTTTTATCTTCTTTTTCCTATAAATTATCGTTTGGAATCTTATTTATTTCTTTTAATTATTTATATATTTTATTTATTTAGATATTTTTGTGGGCATTAGATCTTATTTTAAGGATTTATTACATCGATTTTTCTGTAGCATTTTTTATCTTTTATAATAAGAAAAATATTTATTCAAATTCCCAGTAATTTTTTGGGGTGATTGTAGGGTTAGATCTTACATGTGCTTACAGTTTATTTTTGTGTATGATATAATGTTTCTGAAGTAGTATATTTAATCTTGATTTTGAATGTATGAATTTTGATTCTTTTTCAAGTTTGGGAGCCATTTATTTAATTTTGATTTTTCTAGTACGGAATATTTTTGTATTTAAGTAAGGTTATTGTGTTAAGTAAGGTTATTAGTGTAGGCTTTAGTGATAGACCTTCCTTTAAGGATTTATTGGATCGATTTTTTTCTATAGCATTTTTTATCTTTTATAATGGGGATATCAATCAAACTCTTTGTATTTCTTAGCATGATTTTAGGGTTAAGTTAATGTGCTTGCAGTTTACTGTGGTTTCGTGTCTCTGATTTAAGAGCTTGTTACTATTTATATATTTAAGGATCTCTATTTTTTCTTGAAGGCAAAGAAAGCACGGTTCTTTTATAGATTTTGCTGTTCTTGCTTTTTTGAGAATTTTCCATTTGACCATAGGTGTTTTTATTTTTGTTTTTTAATTTCCAAAAGTGTTTGGAGAGAGATGTCATGTTTTGTTTTTCTTTGTTATTGAAGGATGAGAGGTGATTGTAAAAGCGCTTTTTAAATACGTTCATAGTATTCCCAATATATATATATTTTTCATCCTTAGGATTTTCTAAGGATGAAATCGAACACATATATATCAGAGATTTCGTCAGACATTTGTTGGCCATGGGGCATTGGTTGGGGTTTCTACAGTTACAGAGGTTGCTGTCATGGGACGGATTTGTATTAGGGTTGGATTTATTTTTGCTGTGTATTTTCAATATTTTTGTGTTATGCATTTTGATTATTTTTTCTAGATTATTAGAACAGCTATAGCTTCATTTTATGGTATTTTTATTAAAGATTTTGCTTAGAGAGTTATTTTTGGGAAAGTGCTTCTCTACTAATTTAAGAAATTTATGTCCCAGCTTGAAATTAACTGATTGGTTGAATGAAGGGTTATACCATATTATTTTCCTGCTTCGATTTCTGCTTTTTGGACTTTTGAATTTTTCCACAAAACTGATTTTTGATGATTTATACCCGCTTTCATTAAGGATTCTATTATAAATTAGCTTGTGCTTATCAAATATCTCTTTGTTGGATGAGTGTGTGTTAATGCGACGTTCAACTGATGATGGGATGTGCTTAACAATGGATGGTGGGTGATTAGAGTTGGGGTTTATATATATTGGGTTAGCGTTGTTTTTCATGTAAGGTTGGAAAGTGTTCGATACTAGGTCTAATGTTATGTCTAGGAAGTATACTTGCTTGATATTGTGGTTAATTACTACATTAAGGCCAAAGGATTTAAAGACTATGGATTAATTTTCTGGTTTTATCAACCTTACCTCCAGTAGATTTATCAATTATCATCAGTCCGTCATCCCTATACAGTCCTATCCTGCTCGTTTCTATTTCCTTATGTGCAGTTAAGTTGTACAGTAAGAATAATCCGGTTAGATCCGAAGCTTCTGCAGAATCAAGTGCACCCATTGATAAATCAAAGTTCTCCTTTGAGTTCTTAGTCCACTGTTTGTTGTTGTGGATTATAACTGATTTCCTGATAATTCTGATTTCATCCTCTGTGATGTCAGAGTAGAACACAGCAAACTCTAGGGTGAGGCTGAATAGGTTCTCCGAAATTGATGGGTAGAAGTCCACGATGTCAAATTGCAAACACAACAGTCTTTATTATAATAGAGAGGATATATATAATATATTCTTCACTATTCAATGACATAATTAATGCAAAAAAAAAATAATAACTAGTAGTAAAGAGAATGATCTGAGCTGACACTACCTTGCTATTTTCTCTTTCTACATGAATATAACAGGAGGGAAATATATATATACACAAATACAGAATGGCCTTTATTGTAGTAGAGAGGATTAAAAGTTTAAAATGCTTTCCAATTGGAAATTGGATTTTCCCAATATACTGTGAATTATAAATCTTTTTACACTGTAGTGATACTCATTTTCAAGTTCCATTTATATATATATATATATATATATATATATATATATATATATATATAAAAGGCTGTTATTTTTAAGATATTCTTAAAAAAATTACATTCACAAAAATTTGGTGTAGATTATTCTTTTACCTAAGGAGATGGCTATATGAAATTTCCTGTTGCAGGTTTTTTGGGTTTTTTTTATGTTGCATTTCTTTTTTAATTCTCAATAATTAGTTGCTAAAAAATTTGTGGCTTTCAGCCAACTGCCCTAACTACTAAGTTATTACCTGGGCTAAAAACTTCAAGAGAACAATAAATAAAAAAAATAATAATAAAAAAGGTAAAAACCTTACCAGCTTGTTGGTCTCTATAGAGACATTCCCATAAATGGCTTTGAAGCGCACTTCTTGGGCCTTGGAAGTTGCAACCCAGGCTTGCTTTGATACATTTTGTAATAGCCCCACGACATCTGAAATCAAATATTTACAAATTCAAATACATCTTGTTGAAATAAACAGGCATTATTAATACTAGACAGAACAAAATAAGATTAGTTCTATAATAGGATGATTGTGGAATTTTAGGTAACATTAGAGTTTGTATAAAGAATCATTTGTCATCTGGTATAATCTTCCCATATAGATGTTTTGACACTGCTTATCAAATTTTCTAATTCACAGTCACTTTTTGTTCATAATAAAGTTGCTTATAGAAAAATCTTTCCTTATTTTCTTGGCAGATTTGTTAATTAATCAAATAGTCTTCAGTTACTTTATTTACCAAACAGTCTATCCAGTAGTTATATTTTTACCAATTGCTGCCAATTTAATGGAATCTAGTCATTACCAATATAGAGTAAAATCTCTACATGAGTCAAGCCAAGTGTAAATTTGAACTATATCATTTTGACAGATTTACAGCTCCACACAAAAGTTTACAACACATTACAAAAAAATTATTTTTAGGCATTTTTGACAGTTACATGAATTAAATTTTTACTGCTTGTAGAACATATATTTAGGCACTCAGTCAAACAATAAAAAAAAATTCCCAAAAGTACCCCTTGAAGAAATACTAATAGTTAGTAACTCAAAAGTTGTAAAAAAATTTTTTATTTACAACAGCTTATTTTTTTTATAAAAATGTTCAGATTTTACTAGAATGTTCCAAATTAGGATGGGGTTGTTTTTTTTTTTAGAATGTTCCAGATTCATTTTATGATTGCTTTTAGGAATGATTAAAAGTATTGCATTATTATTTTTCTGTCAACCATCCTTTAAACATTGACAAAATGGGGAAAAGCAAAATAATTGATCAAGACCTTTGTAAATGTATTGTTGACCTTCATACAAATGAATATGGTTATAAGACAATATCTAGTCAGTTAAATGTGCCATTGAGCTCAGTTGGTACACAATTGTTCATCACTGGAAAACGGGTCATTTCATTCATTCCAAAAAAGCTTTGGTCATCCTAGAAAGGTAATGGAAGGTACAAGATTATTTGTAACAAAAGTTGGCAATGAGCCTCAAGTTATGCTGAAAGAACTTCAGGGAAGACTAAAAGTAAATGGAGTAAAAGTGTGTATGGATACAAATAATTGTTTACTTCATCGATATGACATCTTTTTAAGGACTATAAAAAAACACTTCTTAAGTGGAAACACTTTTTTGCTAGACTGGATTTTGCAAAGAAGCATTGTATCAAACATGCAGCATTTTGGGAAAATGTACTTTGGTTAAATGAAGCGAAAACTGAACTTCTGGGCAGTAATGCGATGACAAAGGTTTGGAGAAAGAAGAGTACTGAATATTTGCCAAAGAATACTATCCCAACAGTAAAATTTGGTGGTGGATCAATCATGATCTGGGGTTACTTTAGTGCCCAAGGTATAGGGAACATTAAAGAAGGAGGAATGGAGCATATTATAGGGATATTTTGGAGGAAAATTTATGTCAGAGTGTACTTTCACTAAGCTTGATACTAAGTTGGGTCTTTCAACAAGACAACAATTTTAAATGTACTGCAAAGCTTACAAAACCATAGTTAAGTTCGAATAAAATAGTCATTCTAAAATGGCCAAGTCAATATTCAGATTTCAATCGGACTGAAAATTTGTTGAGAGAGCTGGAACTGAGAATTCAAAGAAGGAATCTGCAAAACCTGCATGAACTAAAGAAATTTTGTAGTGAAGAATGGAAAAATATTAGCCAAAAAACATGCAAGAAATTCATAGGGGACTAATCTAAATGCCTACATGCCGTAATTAGCAATAACGTTTGCGCTATAGAATATTAATAATTGATTTAATAAATGTAATGTAAAATTTTGCATTATTAAATATTGTTGTTTCTTTGTGAGATATTTTTATTGATTATTTTTTTAAAAATCTGATTGCTTGACTAAAGGCTTAAACATACATATTATTAGCAGTAAAAGTTTCATTAATCTGTGTTGGAAATACTAAAGAAACATTTTATGTGATGTGTTGTAAACTTTTGTGTGACACAGTATCAACCATTTTATATTCATGCACATTCTTCAACCTGTAATCAACAATAATTGTAAAAATCTTTAGTTTATTGCTTTCCAGTCAACCTTGATCTTCTAAAATTTTAAAGGAATGTCAATCATTATTTTCTGCCTTTTTAATTCCTGTTCTTTTATTGTTAATTCCTTTTAATAATGTTTTTAAGAAGCCAGAAGAGTGTTCCACAGGTGAGAAGTGTGAGAGATGAAGCTGTTAACATAGAACTTACAGTTACATCTAGCCATTTTAACTGTAAAATGATGAGATCTTTCTGTCAATCTAATAATTGTAATTAATTTTATAGAGTCTACATTCAATAGTAGAAATTCTATCAGAATAATTGTCATGAAAGTATTTATAGAAAGCTATATTACAGTGGCAGGAAAAATATCTCATTGTGATGCCAGATCAGGACCCATTACATTGCAGATTTGTCTTTGTATTTTATCAAAAATCTCTAAATAAAAACAGAAGAACCAGACCAGATGTGGTAGCAATATTTAAAGTGTGGATGAATGGTAGACCTATAAATATGTAAGGTAGATTTTAGCAAATTATCTGGCAAGACACAGTGAACCAACTTTCCTAGCAGCAGTCCTAGTAATTGATTCAATATAATCTTTCCACTTTATACCAGTAGAAAACAAAATGTTACCCTGAGAAAGTATGTGTGTGTATATATATATATATATATATATATATATGTGTGTGTGTGTTAAATTGTAATAATGTTTAGTGTCAAAATTTCTGTTTTTCAGTAGTTTAAGCAAGCAGGTTTTTTTTTGTCAAATTACTCGATATCAAGATAGACATAGAGTGTTAATAGAATTAATGTAGAGAAGTTTGTCACTGCTATGCCAACCTCAAACTTTCATGAATGCATTATTGTGATGTCATGATTCTTCAGGGTTTCTATTTTTTTAATTATATATATATATATATATATATATATATATATATATATATATATATATGAATTAATTTATTTCATCTGTAAATTCAGATTACATTTGGGGGATAGCTATTACAACATGCCTGTTAGAGATATGCATTATCAACCAAAGTCAACTGTAAAATGAAGAAAATTCTTGTGCTGGAAGTAAATAGTCTACAATCTAGACTAATAAATCCAAAAGTGAATTAGAGATACTCTTGAAAAATATTATAAAAAATATAACCGCTAAACTCCAACTTACCCTCTACCTCAACCTCTGGAAAGATTCTTCTGATACTATTTATTGGTTTACCAATATCACTGATAAAGATAGAACTGTACTTCTTAAATTTGATATTCTATACTTCTATTCCTGTATATCTAGAGACCCCCTAGTAAATTGAATTAATTTTGCTAGAAATTATGTAGAAATCATAGACAAAGAAGCTAATATTATTCTAGCAACTAGGAAATCCCTCCTTACTCTTAACAATCTTAACTGAACTAAAAGTTTCAATAGTAAATTTGACATCCCCATGGAGTGCATGATTCAACCCAAGTTGTTGGTTTAATAGGCATATATATTTTAGTTTGAATTCCAGCTGAATTCATTGCATTCACTTATGCGCAAATACCCTTGGGAAAGATATTAATCCATCTATTCTTTCCAGTTATGGGTTAAATAACAGGATAGATTGGGTTCTATAGCCTTAGCTGGCAACAGGTCTACTGCAGAAAGCAATGGCAACATACTGCGGGATACTTTTCTGCCCAGTCAGTCATGTCTCTTTCGAGACATGATCGCCCAAGAATGTATCACGTATGGCACTTAACTGACTGATATATTTTAGACACCCTTAGTAGAATTGTGGATTCTAAACAAATAAGCCTACTCTGAGGTGATGGACTTATATTCATCCCGAAATATAAATGGTCCCTTGACTATGAAAATTCAGAAGAAAATCATTAGGGCCTTTAAGATTTAAGATTTAAAATAGAAAATGCTTCCAAGATAAAGATTGTGAATTACCTAGAGATTACCCCAACCTTGATAATAATTCTTTTAAATCATACCATAAAGAAAATGAAACCCCTAGCTACATCAACATTATTTCTAAGCAACCTAATGCCATTGGAAAACAAATACCAAGGACTGTTAATACTAGAATTAGCTGATTATCTTCTAACCTTAGGATCTTTAGCAATAACAAAAAGCAATATAAAAAAAAACCCTCCAGAGTAGTGGCTATAAAGATAAATTAACCTACTTAGTACCCACTAGCAAATCTGAATTGCAGAAAGCTAAAAATAAACATAGAAAAAGGAAGATTATATGGTTCAACCCCTGGCCTTCTGGAAACTATCAAATGTTAACATTTGAAAGTTTTTTCTTAAATTAATAAATAAGCATTTTCACAATGATAACCCTCTAAGTAAAATATTTAAAAAAAAAAAACAATAAAGATTAGCTATTCCGGTACTAGTAATATGTACAACATTATCAGCTTCCATAACAAAAAAGTTTTAAGAAATTTCAGTGAAAGTAATACAAAAATCTGGTATTATACCTTCCTGCAAATGCAGATCCAAGGAAAACTATCCAGTGAAAGATAAATGTAGATCTACAAATGTGATCTACCAAGCTACCATCTTCCCTAAAGAGACTAAGGAAAAGTATAACATGTACACCAAAATTTCGGTGGGGTTTAGAAACAAAGATATTATGCACATATGTAATCTTTTACCAACCCTAAATTAAGATTTTAGACAGCCCTCTCTCAAAAATACTGGAAATTAAAAGAAGGCTAAAACCCACTAATAAATTAGAAGTTAATAGGCTTGGCAAGTACTCCCAATAGTCTGTGATAAATGTAATTTGTGCTTCCGTATTTGTCTATATTTCTGAGATAAGGTAGTATTTACACTATTTAAATTATTCGAACTACTGTCCTCATCTTTGTTGCCATTTGTACATGAAATACTATGAAGAGATGGCATTAAAATCTAAAGCTCTAAAGCCAACTCTATGGATGAGATACGTTTGATGACACCTTCATATGCTGGTGACACCAGAAGGAGGTCAAGACACTATTGGACCATGTGAACTCAATAAGATCACCCATACAGTTCACTATGGAAAAAGAGAGTGACAATAAACTGGCATTCCTGAATGTGCTAATAACTTAAACAGTGGTGGGGTTCAAGATATCCATATACCACTAGACAACATTCACCAGACAATACCTCAACTTCAACTCCCACCACCCAAACAATGTAAAAAAAAGAGATCGTCTGCTTCCTGCAACATCAAGCAAAAAGTCATAAGCAGCGATCCAGAAACACACAAACAGTAAATGATCAGTATAAGTAGTACCCTACAATGTAACAATTATCCAGGGTATATGACAACTCCAACAAACATGGAAGGGAGGGTGCATGAGGATAAAAACTCTCAGAAAACAGCCTTAGCCTGTCTACCCTATGTGAAGGGGTTATTGGAGAAATTATAAAGGATCTGTGGTTCATATAGCATCAAAATGATCTTCAGAAGTGGTTCTACACTTCACAGGTACCTCCCTTGAGTAAAATCCCCAACAGAGGAGTACATGATTAAGGACTTTGTGTATGCCATTCCATGTAGCTGTGAAAAGAAATATAAATGAGAAACATGCCCCCTTAAGGTAAGGCTACAAGAACATTGCAAAGCCGTAAAATGAGGGGAGATAGAAAAATCAGGTATAGCTGACCACATATGGAGGGAGGAAGGGAATCACTGCTCCTTATGGGATGAAGTTTAAATAATAGAGAATGCCACTGGAAACTATGTAAACTTAAGAAATCAGCACATATGCTGGGCTACAAAAATCTCCTAAGCCGACCAAGCATAGAGATGAACACAATATGAGAACTAGTAATACGGAGTGCCAGAGAAAATCATTATTATCAAAATTGCAATATGAGCTCTGGTAAAAATACTGGGAAAAACCATTAATATAAAAAAAAAACTAGAAAAACCATTAACGTCAAAAATTGCACTATGAACTCTGGTAAAAAAAAGGGTTACTGAACATTAGGTTTATAAGTCCCAGAAATTCAGTTGTTCTTTTCCTTAAGGACACATGGCCCAGTGGATATAGATATTGGTTAGTTCCTGTGACTTGACCCAAAGAGTTATGAGTTCAAGACTAAAGCAGTAGTGAACAAGTAACTTAGAGAGTCCGGTTAGAGGGAGATAACTCATGACTACCAAAAGATCTTTTGCACAAGGAATGAGAATGATATACCCCAGTGATCATGATAAAGGGTTCAGTTTGAAACTCCTAGCACCTGAAGAAGGCCAGAGCATACAATGGCTGAAATATCATACAAATGGCAACAAAGATGAGGACAAAAGTCTGAATAATGTAGTGTAATCTGTGCTTAGTAGAAAAGATTGAAATTTTAAAATATCAATGTCAGAATTTAATTCTTAATTAATGTAACGAATTAATTAGCAAATGTTGTCATCAAAGTAGATTTAAACTCTCTTAATTATTCCCTTCCTTCTATTTATTTTAATTTTATTTTTATATGTTTAGCCTTTTACAAGAATTAAAATTCAAATTTAGAGAACCTGAAGTTTTTCCTACCTCTCTTGGGAGAGGTAGGAAAAACTTCAGGTTCTCTAAATTTGAATTTTAATTCTTGTAAAATTTTAATTCTTGTAAAGGAAAATTATTACTGCCTTCCTCTCCCAAAGGAAAATTATTACTATCTTTCCCTCTCTCCTCTTTTTGACCTTTTTCTGACCAACCTTAATCATCTCTTCCTCTAATAATTTTCTTCATTTTAAGGTTGACTTGGGTTGACAATGTATATCTTTAACAGGCATGTTGAAATAGCTACCTCACAAATGTAATCTGAATTTACAGATGAAATAAATGAATATCTGCTCTGTAAATTAATTTCCATTGAGCTCTCAGTTGGATCAATTTTAATATTTAATCAATATTAGTAGGATCCTTTAGGGCTATTTACCAATCTTCTCCTGGATTTTTTATTGATATATATATGTATATATATTGTCATTTTTATAATTTTATAATTATGGTTAGATTTATATGTTTTAAGTTGTGGATTGGAAACTAAAAATGGTTTGGGAAAATTCCTAAATAAGCGAATTAATAGAGGATAAACTACAAAAATTCATAAAATTTAACCAATTGCAAAGTCATTGAGAGGCCACATGAAATGGATAATAGAACATATTCAAAAGGTCAATATTAAGTGCTTCATCCCATCAGTTTATGATTCAATCACAAATATAACCCTATTTTAATAAGACCTTAAAGAGAAAAGAAAAACACATGCAACATATGAGATAATTCAGATGGAGAAACACAGATGAAACTGCTGAACAGTTCTCAAAGAGCAAGCTCAAGATAAAAGTGTTTTTTTTTTTTCTCATTTGCTTTGATTTTTAAACAAAAGTTCTTCAATGTTTTTTATAGTTGGTACTAAAAATGTGAGCTTCCGCACAATAATTGTAGTGCTTGCCGTTTTTATATTCATTAATCTTTTGATGTATATGCCTCCAGTTTTTCAAATGCTCCATAAATGAATTACTTTCATCTTCTTTACTACATGCAACACACAGTGAATTATTATAGTTATTGTATGATAATCAATAACACAAAGAACCAAATTTTCTCCTAAATATACTTTTTGATAAAAATGGGAGAGAGCTGCCCTTCTGGATGCAACTGGAAAAAAAAATAAAAGAATAAAAATGCTCTCTTATTTACTCTTTGCCTTGCAAAAAGATCAGCATCTTCCTATTGTATACCATATTTTCTTGCAGAAACGTCAGGTTGAGTGGCCACCTGGTCTCACTGACTCTCCTCAATTGTAACCTCATTAATTTCATCTTCAGATTCTTAAGCTGCAGAATTATCGTCTATATGAGAGCCTTTAGTTCATTGTTCAAGCACAGAAGAACTGGCAACATTAACTTTGAATAAATCAGTTTCAAACACTTTTTTATATTTGTAAAAAGAAAAACACTTCTCTTTTCATAAAGATTTGCTATCCTCCCTTCATCTCTTCTCCATCTAAAAAAGTTAAAGTGAATACTCAAGTCATTTCTATCAAATATCATGATTGGTGTATAAAAAAATTTTCTTCTTCTATATGCTGTGTTCCTTCAGGACATAGGCGATCATGGCCCTCCACATCTCCCTGTCCCTTGTAGATCTTAACAATTCTTCTCCTGTTATACCACTCAAATCCCACTCCACAATCCATCTGCTCAAGTCTCTCAAGTATGCCACATGCTGTTTTTCCCTCTATCTGTCCTGTGTGCATCAGATTCTCCAAGACGTTCTTCCTCACAAAATGTCCCAGAAAGTTTGGCTGTCTTTTCCTGATATTAAATATCAGTTTCCTTGTTTCACATGTTCTGTTCATGGTATCCTCAGTATCCTTCTGTAGAATTACATTTCGGTTGCTCCAAGTTTTTCCTTCATCTTTGATAAGATTATCCAGTATTCACTGCCATACTGACGGACTGACATCTTATAACTGTCCAGCACTATCTTCTTTGTTTCCAGAGAAATCTTCCTGTCTTTCAATACCCTATTCAGCATCTGGAATGCATCCTTGGCCATTCCAATACACCTTCGGATCTCAGTGTTATACCTTCTGTCCTCAGTTAGAACACTTCCCAGGTATTTAAATTTCTGTACCTGCTTGATTTTAGTCTTCCCTACTTGAATTTGGCATTTTGGGTTCCACTTTTTACTGATGACCATGCATTCAGTTTTCTTGTGGTTTATATGTCGTCCTTTCCACTTTCTGTAACACTTCCTGTAGGAGGTCTTGTTTACTTTCCATGTCTGCTACCAGCACTGTATCATCTGTGTATTGTATAAAAAATTAGTCAACCCAATTTTGTTTATATTGCAGATGTTTTCAGCTTGATTAACATGAATGTTTTTAAATAGAAATTTATGATAATTATATAGTTTTACACTAATTTTAATATATATATATATATATATATATATATATATATATATGAGTTTTTTTCATACAACAAAATCCCAATACATACTTAAGGAGGAGGACCATGGTGAAAAATGTCAAACTATAAAAACAAATAGTTTAATGATATCACTTAAAAAAAAAAACAATTGAAAAAAAAAAAGTTTCAAAAAAAGATCTGCTTAAAATTTGACAGAACTAGTCATGGGTATATGTTGGAAGAAAATTTAAAATTCTGAGATGAAAAACAGGTAATGTTCAGAAAACAGGAGAAAGAAAAAAAAAATTCCCCATCATAAACCTTCACCAAGAGACCCAAATAAATCTTATTTGAGCTTTTTTTTTTTTTTTTTTTCACAGAGAAGGATGGTTTGACTGTATCATGAAAGCCTCCAGGACAATGAGGTGGAATGGAGAACAACCTCTGTGCAAAACAGAAAAGCGATCTGCAGAGTAAGAGTCACCACATTCCTTTATAGTCAACAAATGTTCACCAATGGCAGATTTGGACATCTGTGAACACTCAAAGATAGGGCGGTGCTCACGAATAGAGTGGGGTATATGCCGTGACACACAAAGCTCCAATCTTTGGATCATCTGGCCTACATAGTTGGCACCACACTGACACTGAATTGATAAACAGCATTACTCAACTATAAAATAGGCAGGACATCCTTATGATATGAAGGAAAAGCAGGTCGGATAGAGAAAATTACATGTGGAGTCAGAGCCCTGAAATTACAAGAAATAATCAATGATACCTGGTCAACAATAAATTGGACATTAGAATCAATTCATCGTACCTTCAAATAGACAGGGCATTTTAATGGCCCAAACATCTTATTCTCATTCTCCCAAAATATTGAATTTTAGAACTGATTATCCTAGTGACAACCATTTCTTATAAAAATACTCCTAATATTGTCAATCACACAATCAAAAGTTACACTAGAACAAACCAAAAGTGCTTGGTGTGTTAGGGTTCTAATGAGACTGATCTTTCAGATCCTAGGAGCAAAAGATTCCCAACCTAGATATAAACCTGAAAAAGTAGGTTTCTTATACATGGAAGTAACGAAAGAATGGTTATTTTTGGAAACCAAAACATCAAGGAAGGGAAGTTGGTTGTTCCTTTCAACTCCCATAGTAAATTTAAGGAAGTGAAAGACCAACAAAACTTCACTGTTTGACAAAAAAAAACAGGCAAAAGTATCAAAAACATAGTGAACATAAAATACTGGTTTAGGGTGCTTATTAAATAATATTTTTTCAAAGAAATGCACAAAAATGTTTGCTAAAGTGGAAGCAAAAGGAGAGACCATAGAAATACCATCAATTTGGCGGTACATTATATTGCTGAAACTAAATGAAACAGACTTAGTAGCCAATTCCTTTAGTTCAACAAAGACATTTTCAGGAAAAGAAGGAGCTTTAACAGGACCCCTATATAAATAATCAGCACATATATTGATAACCACCATCAAAGAGACATTGGTAAACAAACGACTAATATCAAATGAAGCAAGATAACAAGAGTTTGCATGACAAGGAAAGTTCACCTCCTTGAGTATATATATATATATATATATATATATATATATATATATATGTTCACCACATCCCATAAAAGCATTTCTCTAACACACCAAATATCTTCCAAAGTACTCAAAGGTTTTATATATTATTATTATTTTGTTCATATAACACTAGTGATGTTACGGGAGTTAGAAACACAAATCCTGAAACACCCCACTACCTGCCTTAAGTCTTCCCACATATTTGGTAGGTAGTATTACCATAGCAGAAATCAAAATATGATAGTGATGATAATAGTAATAATGATAATAATAATAAAACTAAACTAAGGCATCCACCCATATACCCACAAAATTTACAATATGTACCATTTTCCCTCAACAATCAAATTTTCTTTGAAATAAATAATGTACTTTTAAACCAAAGTCAACACACGCACTGACATTAGCATTTACAAGACCAATGATAAATTTGATAGCTACATATACATTTTCCCATTTCTTCCCACTAACAAGTTCAGGAATTATACACAAAGATATTACCAGACAAACACAAAGGTATCTATTAAAATTCAGACATAGATATACACTAGTACCACAAGATATAAATAAACAATAATCATATGCAATAATTCTTCTCTGCCAACTAGTGTTTTGGGAAAGACCAACATTGTATATCAATTTAAAAGTCCTTTGGGAGATTGTATCTGTAACAAAAAAGTAATATATGCTGGCTTGACAACCACAACATTATAAAAACATCTTACATGCCATATGTCAAATAAAAGCTCTGCCGTACAACATTTGAAGACATATTTCTGTTCACCCTCACAATACAGGCAAATATTTGTTGTCAAACCAATATACTACAGCATGAAAAAAATAAACAAAAATTTCAAATTCCTGATTCCCTCTATATTAAAAGCAAGCAACCAACCAACACTGAACAAAATTTATTACAAGTACAGTAGCAATGTTTTAAAATGTATTTGCCTAACGTTTAATGCACTTACATTTTTACTATCTCAGATTACCTCCTTTACATTGTGAACAAAAAACCAATCCAAAAAAAAAAACAAAAAACATCATAGCAACAATGGTTAATTTCAAAATAATTATAACAGAGCAATTCATCCCTGAAGATGATCTCAGAGGAGATCAAAAGTATTTGGGAAAGGAAAAAAAAACAATGAGTTTCATCTCAATATCAAGAAATTGATTAGAGAATTAAAAAGGATGATTATGAAAATAAAGAAACATAATGCATCCAGATTATCCAACAATACATAAATATATATACAGGGTGATTGAAAAGTAGCTTCCTATTTTAAAATAATTTAGAATTTATTACAATATTTGCTTCAATTTTTTTGTGTTTGATCTTTAATGTTATCTGTCTTTTCAGATTTATTATTTTTGTTTAAAATTTGGAAGCCCTGCAAACATTTTATTCTGCAGAAGTGTGCCCAGCTAGCAGTATATTATGAAGTTTGGAAATCTGTAGATTGAGTGCAAAGAAGGTGGAAGACCTTTAGAGGAGTTCATGATCAAGTTTACACAAAGACAATCAAGAAATGTCATGCAAAACTCATGGCTGCAGTGTCTGTAGCTGATACTCAAAAAAGTGGTCATTCTTTCAAGTCCAGCAACTAGGAGACAGTGAAAGCAGTTCAAAAAATGTTTATATGTCACCCAAGAAAGTTAATTCAACTAGCAGCTATGCAAAGTGGGCTCTATTTTCAAACAATATTCACTACATTCAATAAACAGCTTAAATGGCATGCTTGTGAGCCAATCACTTTCCGCTGAAGACTATGACATTCGCATGGCATTTGGAGAGAATATGCTGGCTTGGTATAAAAATTGGTCAGATCTCATTAAAAATATCCTCTGGCGTGATGAAGTAGTATTTTCCATTATTGAGCAGGTGAAGATCTAGTTATCTTTGAAAAGTGCAGAATTAGCACAAATTAACAGTGTGGTGTAGGATGACTTCAGACAGGATTGTGGGTCCATTCATTCTTCATGATACTATGAATGCCAAAAGGTACCTTATCATATTATAAGATTAAATCTGGCCAGTTATCAGTGCTTGGGAAAATGTTGAAGATTTGATTTTTATGAAAGATGGTGCCCCTCGACATTTTGCTATTGTTGCTCGTAAATGGGTGAATGCCCACTTTTTTGAGAGATAGATAGGTTGTCATGGTCTATATGAGTAGCCAGCCAGGAGTTCTGACTTAATACACTTCGATGTTTTTCTTTGGGATTGGTTAAAGGAGCAAGTCTACTATATCAAACTAAAGACTTTGGAAGAATTTGAAGGAAAAATACAAGAAGTTATGTCTTCCATATCACAAGAGTTCCTGGTGAAATGGGCTGACCCGATTCCTGGGTGGCTAGAGAAGCTTGTAGCAAAATCTGATGCCCATATTAATATAAATAAAATAAAACCTCATGTTAAATGGTTTTCTCTCATATCCATTTCCTGTAAAAATTATAGTTAATAAATAAATTGTAAGTATTTTAAAATGGGGAATTAGTTTTCACTATATATATATATATATATATATATATATATATATATATGCACGCACTCTCTCCTTGACAGGAAATAAAATTGCAAGAACTTGTATTGAACACATATTTCAATTTATACAAGATCAAATGTACAGATTATTTGCTTACAGTAAATGATCCTATCTACAGCTCAATACGTGCACAGTTTCTAAATCAAGAAATATATCAACAGTAGTCAGACCTCACATTAATACAATCTTCAATTCCTCCTTGGATGTTCAAACTGAACTGTACTGTCATATAACATATGTTTAGTTAAAAGATGAATACCATCCATGCCTACTGCATCGGTTTAAGGCAATACAGCAAGAGTTATTGGCGGGCTTGATGAATGAGTCCAAGTAGGTGGTGGGGTCATCATATCATATTATACATGTTCAATGAGGGAAGCAGGGTCAAGTATAGCAATCATGCTTGCCAAGGATGGTATAAAACATCACACAGAGCATAGCATGGGTATTATGTAGGCAGGTATTACTTTTATGGAATACTAATTGCCTTCTTCTTGCAGGAATCGCAGAAGAATGTGCTGAATGATATTCTGTATATTGATGGTGCTTTGCATTGTAACTAACTGCACCACACACTCTGATGGCAGGTGTTCAACCTATGTGCCATGGGAGAATACACTGCAAGTGAGCGTTAACAGAAAGTTTGAAAATTTAACACATTTTTGCCAAATTCATGCATCGTTTGCTCACAGGGGATAAGAAAAACAATCATGTGAATGTATGCCACAATTTGAAGGAACCAGTTAAAAGTAACAGTTTCTTTTCAAAGTTTTAACCAAGAACGAGTTGTATAATTTTAGTTATTTAGGGGTACCTCCTCATACATGTGTTTACATTCCATCAGGTAATATTTATCAACAGAAAACATTTCCAGTCAGATTATGATGTTCATGTTAGAGAGAAATTTGAATCATTAGGTTATTTTGGTTTGGCTAAAAATGAACCCTAAAATATCCTTAGTGACTAAATGATATTTCAGTACAACAATTTCTCTCATAAGGATTTATTTTTTTTAAATATGATAACTAAAAATAATCAGGTTAATAATCATATTTTAAATAATATACAATGCAGCTATAACATTTGAGCATAATAAGCCTGTAGTTCTTTTATTCCATGTTTATGTATGCTTAACAAGCAAACATTTATTTAAAACCATTATTAGACTTTCTTTTATCATTTTAAGTAAATTCTAATAATTTATAGCCTGATTTGCATAAGAAAGCTATTCATGTAATCCATTATGTTCACTCAAATAAGCAGCCTGCCTGCAGCTTGGTAACAAGTTCAGTTAATACATAGAGCTAGACAAAGAAGTAAAATGAGGATGTGCTTTCTCATCAGTCTTATTAAATCTATCCAACGAGACAATCCTAAGGGAACTAGAAGATCTACAAAAACGTATTGTAGATATACATAAACTTGACAGTATAACACACACAGATGATGCTATGTTGATGACAGACTCTGAATAAAATTTGAAATCCCTCATTATAAGGTAATAAAAGAAAGCAAGAAGAATGGACTAATTATTAACTGTAAGAAGACAGAATGTATGGTTGTCAGTAAAAGAGACAAACCAAAGTGTGGTCTATGTGTTGAGAATGTCAAAATGAAACTGATATATAAATTTAACATTCTCAGGTAGTGTTATAATAGACAATGTAAAATGTAAAATAGAGATTTGAAGGTGTACCAAAATAGTAAAATATACCTTCCAGAAACTAAGCAAAGCATTGAGAGACAGGAGAAATTGTTTTTCTCTCAGAAAAGAGTGCCGAATTGCTATGAAATATCTAATATGGCAATGAACATAGGAAAATCACAAAAAAGAAAAAAATGAAGCAACAGAGATGTAGTTCTACTGATGAGTATCATGGACAGAACATGTGAAAAGTAAGAAAGTTTTTAAAAAAATTGAAACAATTAAACCGATGCAATCAGAAAGAGAAATCTTTAATTTCTGGAACATATACTGAGGAAAAGGGTCCTGGAAAATTTAACACTTACAGAGCATAATGAGAGCAAGAGAAGCAGAGGAAACAGTGAGTAACCTGTTTAATGAGTTTGGGTGAATGAATGGTAGAACATGGACAGATAATGATGGTAAAAGGACAAAGATTACTTCGAGCAGCAAAAACACAAAATTATGGATATTATATAAAAGAAGAGGAAGAAAAATTTATCAAAAAACATTGAAATTGGCACAGACAAAAAATATGCTTTTAGTTAAAAAAAAAAAACAAAAAAAAAAACAATCTAATGAAAAAGATCTCTTAGGACTGGAATTTTAAATAAAAATGAGGGAGACACAATGATAGGATAAATCAAAAAAGATTTAATAAATTTTAATAGTTCTGACTTTATAGTTAATGATTATTTACAATATCAAAATTTATGAAACCTTTTTATGAGGTTTGAACTCTAAAGATCTTTAACTGAAATTATACAAAAATATGAATAACTCATATAAAAACAGACAAATATAATCTAATCGAAACAAAATGTGAGATTTATTAATCAATTATATTTGATTCATTTTGAATAAAAACTTTGAAAAAATCTTTTCTGATTTTTTTGTTTTAACAAAATGATAAATACAAATAAATCTATTTTCTCTAAGATTTTCAACATGATGTAAATGAAAAAATAAGCAAATTACTATATTTAGGACTTACTAGGTTACAGCTGATTATCAGTCATAGCTGAAGTCATAGCAATGACTTTAACCTAGATCTTATTTAAACTCTTAATGAGTGCAATTCATTAAAGAAAATGTTGTTTTTTTTTTACATAATATTATCTATAAATTAGTAATCAAACCTTTGAAAATGTTTGTTCTTTACAATAAAAAAAAAAAATGAGGCTAAGATGTAATCCAGAGAGAAGAATGCTGAATTACAGTGTGTAAAAAATACAAATTTTAAATATGTGTGTGTGTGTGTGTGTGTGTGTGTGTGTGAGCTGCAACTTATATTGGCTTTCATATTAAGGGTCTGGAGGCCAGAACATTATTAATTTGATCATACAGTTGATATCTTATTATAGATGACATAAAATTATATAGACACTTCCAACTAATGTAAAGTGTAGTAGATGGCTTAGCATTGAAACTAGAGAAGTCAATCAAGTTATCAGCAGGCACCAGCTGACCAGGTGGCCAACATATCTAGTTGCTAGTATCTTTTGTATGAAGTCTCGTTTGGAGAAATTAAGTCTTGATTACAATATTAGGATTCTTTAATTGTCAATTTTGTGAATTTTAAAAATTTTTTATTTGCTTTATTATTTACTTATTGTTTTGAAATGATTTATTTTTCTTGGTAATATCGGTCAGTCAGTTAAGTGCCATACGTGATACACACACGCTTGGCGATCATGTCTCGAAAGAGACATGACTGACTGGCCAGAAGATTATTCTGCAGTAGGTTGCCATTGCTTTCTGCGGTAGACTGGTTACCGACCAAGGCTATAGAACCCAATCTGTCCTGCTATTTAACCCATAACTGGAAGGAAGAGACGGATTAATACCTTTCCCAAGGGTATTTGCGCATAAGTGAATACAATGGATTCAACTGGAATTCGAACTCGGCTTCCTGGCTTCTCGTTCCGAGCCGATATCCACTGTACCACAACGCACATAACTGACTTGGTAATATACAATTCCTAATTTATTTCAAGAAATTTAAATATTAGAGATTTACCTATATTATATTTTTTTCCTTCTTTTTATTGTTTTAGTTTATAGCCTGGTTCATTTGTTTCTAAGAGATATTCTTAGCTTCTGTCTATATTTCTGAGATGAGGTATTGTAACTATTTACATTGTTTGAACTGTTGCCCTCATCTTTATTGTCATATTTACAATTCAGCCATTGTATTCTCTGGCATTCTTCAGGGTATATATGTTGGAATTTCAAACTGAACTCTTTATTTAGTCTATGGGGGTAGGTTGTTCTAGTTTTATGTACCTTGTCTTTTTTGGATATCTCTGTTTCAGCTAATTCTTTTTAGTATCTCAACTCTCCAAGTTTTTGTTCACCTCTGCTGTGACTGAGTAAGGAACTCTTTCAGTCAAGTCACTGGATTATTTCAACCAATGCTTTTATTCACTGGGTCATGTAATGGAGTGTACAATGGCCAAAACATTGTAAATATGACAAGGAAGATAAAAGATGAGGACAATATTTCAAACAATGTAAATATTGTTTACACTCTCAGCTTTATGTAAGTTGTGGCAAAAGCATAATTTTGAATTTGGTTTTCACAGACAATTGGTTTAAGCTTAGTTTAATGCTCATTTAAATTATTTATGACTTAGTATTTTTACTAGTGAGTTTTATTCACTTATCTATTTTTATAGGAGAACCAGTTTCATTTTGTAAGTTTTTTTTTTCTAAGTCACCAGGTGTAAGTATATAAACATAAATAAAAAAAATATTACATAGGGACTTTTACAAACTTTATCTTTTTTTTATTTTAAAGACTGTTTTAAATGTAAAGCACTAAACCTTACAAAAGCTACACACACCATTCATCAAGAAGAGCAGATTTGCTCAAATTAAAAGGACATCAAAAAAGAAAAGTGTCAGTGTTCATGCTTGATAGAATTTTAAAAAGACATACTGACTAAACTAGGAGTCAGACGACAGTAAAATGTCAACAGGAATTGGGATGTATTCTTTCTTACAAATAAAAACTATTTGGCACCTAAATATAAAAAGAGATCTAAGAACAAAAATCCAAGTTCTTCATATTGATTTTTTTTAATTGCCTATGTCCCTTTAGAATATAGTGAAATCCAGGAATTACCATTAATTCTTAGGAAAGATATTGGAATGATTTCCCATTTCCTTCTTCACAATTTTGAATTCAGAATTGACGTCCTAGTCTGGCTGCCATCCAAGGCTTGAGAGTGCAGTCTACCTTAACTCATGGTTGGAGAAGGAGAAAAAACAGATTTATGCCTTTCACAAGGGCATTAAGGCAAAAATCAATGCAATAGACTAGTATGAAATTTCAGTCCTAACACACTGATTCCACAAACTATGCAGATAACTATTATGCTAGTCACATATTCCAAGCAGACTAGGATAGAACTTGAACTTACCTCACTGATTTTTCTTTTCCTGCTGATAACAGTTACTCTACCCACATATCCCTCATACTGAATACAAAGCCCAGATATAAGAACTTTGCTATAAAATGAAAACATGTACAGTTTGAAAATATCATTGCAGTGTCTTGGGAGCAGTATTTTGATCTAATCATAGTGTTCTCTTCAAAACCAATAGGATGACTGGGCTGTCATTGAGTGTGGCTGATGAAGCAAGACTGTCACCTACTTGAGTCGAATCCTTGTAGATGAGACATTTTAATCTGGTTTCCAGTTTTTGGTCAGCTTCATCATTGGCTAGGGCAACGCACTGGTGGCCCTGTCTTAGGAGAGCATTTATTTGCATACCACAGGCGCCTGGGTCATTGCTTGCGATTTTCCTTCTATGTAGTTTTGGGCAGGCTGATGTTAGAATGATGGCCAATAATCGTATAGTTTGCAGACAGCATTGATTGCTCAGTCTCTTATGCACATGTATGGTGGTGAGGTGCTGGCTGAAGCTGTCTAAGGCAGGGTTAGGATATAGTGCTTTCCCTTGGAGTTGGACATTGTTATGAAGTCTATGGAAACGACCTTGAATGGTCTCCTACCCTGCTTACAGTGACCGATAGGTGAATGAGTGCGCCTACCATAGTTACCCTTACACTTTGCACACATATTGCAGGAATTGACGTAGGCCTTGTCGCAGTTTTTTAATTCCCACCAGTAACCGGATAGGAGTTCTTGCATGCAGGTAACACCTGAGTGATTGGTGTCCTCATGAGCTTGACGAAAGTATCTGGCATGGAGTTTGTATGGTATAACTAGTTTAGGAGAGTGTTTGCTATCTCTTCTCAACAAGACAGAGGTGCCTGGTTCTAGAAAAAATTAGTGCATGTGCTTTTTGAAAAGTAATGCCTAGTGCTCCTTGGGATCGACATGGGCTTTGCTAGAGTCTGACAAATGGAAGGCGCTGATGATCTTCAACAGAGCGTCATCCTTCTGTTGTTCAGCTGCAATACCAAGGTGCTTACAAATTCTACCAGTGGGCATAGTGGAGTTGGAGTAGTGAGCAAAGAATGTTTTGGTGATGTGCTTATGGTAGCGGTGTCTTGTGACTGAAGGTGTGATCTGATTTTTGAAGAGGAGGCATCATGTTGTCCTGCTTGTGCTGAAAATCCTGCTCCTTGTCATTTACAGATAGTATTTCATCAGCCGTTGCTGCGATATGAGCCTGTGCCAGCATGAGGGGTGGGTGGCGATATCGGCAGTTGTGTCTGTGGAAGCAAGCATAACCCCTGGTGTAGAGCTAGCATACAGTGTGTTCTGTTGTGTGACCGCAGCTTCTGTGTGTCTGATAGAGGTCACATTTGTGTGGTTTGATGGTGCTCATCTGTTGTAAGTGTGATTGTCCATTTGGCCGGAGTGGTGGTTTTGGTGGGACATTTCCTCAACTCAGTTGCTGTAGTTTGTGCATGTAATACACTGTGTTGTGAGAGGTTGTGTCGTCAGATTTCACACTGCAATCCAGGCATCATTAAGCCTTACACGTAATGCCAATCACCATATAATGATTGTCCATTGTCTTGACAAGGTGGGGGTAGAGGTTTGAGTTCTAAACCTTGACCTTCTCACCCATCAGCATAGTGCCTATGATTGAAACAAATCTGTCTATGGTCAATTCTGCATTTACCTTTTGTGTGGATGTCCACCTCTCTGAGTGTGTTTTCAAACTAACTGGCAAAATCTGTCAACTTTTTGCTATCCTGCCATTGCAGATTCCAAGCTCAACTAAGGTGTTGGTCATCTGGCTGCCGTGGGCTGCTAAGAGGTAGATTTTTAGTTGTTCGAAGGTGGATGTATCCTACTTGGAATCAACCATCTGTTGAAAGATGACTTGGTCTTTGTTTAGGACTGTGGTGAACTGGTTCATGTCATTTCTGGCATTAAACATACCTTTTAGCTTCATGACATCACAAAGCGATTGTTTGCACATCATGAGGCCATAGTCACCAACATTTTGAGTTGCAGATGATGTGGTGGCCGATTTTAGGGCAGTCAAGATACTGTTTATGTTGGCTCAAATCTCCTCAATCATGTCAGCAGATGGCTGTGTTGGTCCAGTTTTCAGGTTAAATAGTAGTATTTTCTGTTCCTTGATGAGAGCAAAAAAGTTTGAAGCATGTGAAATTTCTGTAATCCATATTCCTCTTGTTGCATGCTTCTGGCACCAGTGTTATAAACAGGCGTATGATTGCAAGAAGAATTACGACAGAGATAGATGTAAATTTATCTCAATTATTGGGTAAATACAGACGAGTGGTTTATGAATTTGGTTATTCTTAACTCTTAGTCAATTGGCATCAGATGTTGGTATGAATTTGTTTTTGGCTGGCTGTTTGTATGTAATGTTCATGAGGATATGTGTGGTTTCCCAAAGCAGTTGTCCTTAGAGACAAGAGGATGAAAGGTTGAGAGAAGAGGTAAGAGAACAAATATGTGTCACTTGGAGAGTGAGTTGGGTAGTTGGTAGCTCTATGATGTTCTCTCTTTCCTTCCATAGTAGTAATCGTGACGTTAATGGATTGTTCTTTCTTTCTTCTTTGCTGACAATGTGAGGAAGAGGGGTAAAGACTTGACTTGATAGTGGGTGAGAAGGTAAGGCAAGGGTGTTACTTATCTGCCAACTGCATAGCAGCCTGTAAGCCCTTCTGACATTCACCTTTCTCAGCAATTTATATAGCGAAACTAGATTTTATGTACGCTTGTTAGATTTCTCAGGTTTTCTTTTCAGGTATGTTTTCCAGGGTTCTCAGTCACTGATTAATATTTTTGCATAGGAAAGAAGAAACTTATGTTAGTTAGCAATCCAAGTGTGCAGACACAGGCAAGAACATGACACATCCATTTACAGACCAATCAAACAAAAGCATTTAGGAAGTGGAACTCGGAGTCTGTTTTTGAAACAGAATGTAGAAACCCAATTCAAAACCAAAATTGTATATGTGCTATGCAGATTTTGAGTGTTTTCAGTAAGTGACTGTAAATCAGAGGAGATATAACATTTAGTTTTATAACAATAGTATTTCTTATTCGATTCAAGCTACAAACTTCTAATAGTAAGTAATAAGAATGCTAGTAGGAAAGTTGAAAACATGTGACTTAAAACTGGACATGACTTCAGCTGCCATGCACAGAACTAAGGAATAAAAGCTTCTGTAAATTAGACTAAACAAGTACAGGGAGTTCCAGCAACTGTAGCAGTCCAAATAAGAAGTATTCTGTTTGAATCTTATGACTGAATAAAACAATTGAAAATAGTGTTAGTGTTAACAAGATAAACAGTGTTTATGTGCTGAAAAGCAAAATTTACTTGTATTTATCAGGATAAAAAAGAGATCTACTTGCTTGTAGTCTGTCAAAGAAGTTCCACTTTTATTCAACATATTGTGATAATCATTTCTAAGAAATTTATCAACACACTTTTGTTTACAGACTCAGTTAAGTTTGGGTTTATAAACTCAATACAAGGTGGAGCCATTCATGATAGCACTAAAATAAATACTGTTGTTGACCATGAAGAACAAGGTTGTGTAGTAATAATTCTTTGACAACTAATTTTAAAACCTTAATAGGTTGACTTCAAGGAAAAGTTTTGAAAAAGAAAGAAATCAAAAGAGGCAGCTCAAGTCAAATCAATGTTCAAGTTTACACATTATAGTGCATTTGTTTATTCATGTTTAAATAAAACTTGATAAACTAACAAGCTGTAGAAAGTTAAACACTTTTGCTAGGCATCTGTAACTTCCAGATTGTCATTTGAAGTGATGGGTATAACTACTGAATTGCATATAAAATGAAGGAACATTTCTAATTAACACATTGCTTGTGGCAGTGTAACATCCCTGAATGAATGACAGCCAATCAAAAATTTACGTGTAGTGATAGTGAAATAAGTCTTGCCTCACTTACATGTACCACAGACACAGACATGTATGTATAATCCTCCTGCTACTGAAGAGGCAGTCAAGTATGAAACCTTGAATTATATATATATATCACAACAAGATGAAAAGTTTCAAGAGTATTTTCGGAACAATTATCCCAATCCAATGAAAGAAATAGAGATTTGAGACATACTAAAGCAGTCATTTCCAAACTTTTTTCCTCTGGGTCGCATTTTTGGAATAAAAATTTGTTTGTACCTTGCCAAAGAGAAGATCTGAGGAAAAGGTGCTAGCAGCCCGACAGCAAAGGAGGTCCATAGAGAGGATTAAAGGGAGATAACCACAGATTCACAGTTTACAGGCCCTATTTATATGGGACTCTTGCATGTAATTACAATTTATTCACAATAATATCTTATATTTTGAAATATTTAGTTTTGGAATATAAATTCTTTTGAAACTGATTCTAAATCTTTGATTGTTTTTCGATTGTTCTCACCTGATATCCTCTTCTGACACATATGAGGAACACCACACCGTTTGGGAACCACTGCACTAAAGAATGTTAAAAAAATAAAGATCTAAAATCTTATTTATAAATAGCCCTTAAGGCTCCTATGTATGTTTGCTGTTCTTTTTCACAATGATCTAGAATAATCAAACAACCCAGACAGCTATTCACCAATACTACTCAACCAAGGCAATTCTTATACCAGGCCTGGTAATCATACAACTGAGATCCACAATTTCGGGAGACCTAAATTACTACTAAATAGTAATTACTGAGAAAATTTTTAGTAAAGAATTTGTTCAGTAATTAGTTAATTAGTAACTATATATAATATTAGGAAAAATTTTAGAATTATTGACTTATTTCCATTAATGCAAAATTATAAAGAAAGAACAAAAATACCATAAAATAACTAAACACAAAGAAATCACGTTACTGACCATAAATTAGACATTTTTAGATAATATTGAAAAAATAAGTTAATTTGTTTATGCTAATTGATTACAGATAATATAATTGTATAATGCAATCAGAAAGCAATTTCATCATTTCACAAAATCCTGTATCAACAAAGTCTGAAATTTTTTTACAAAAATGTGAATTTCAGAAAAACAATAATTTTGATAATCTTTACAAATTTTGTGATTTTTGTTACATGTTCAATTTGTTTCACAGAAGATTAAGAAAATACTTGTTTCACTATGATACAATAATATATATTATCAGTGCACATAGTTTTAAAAATTAAAATCAATTTACATAAACAAGAACACAAAATTAATTAACAGGATAATTTGGAAAGTCAACCAATTAAATATATGTAAAAAGAGGGAAAATTTAAAATAAAAACTATCTGGTATCCAGTGGAATTTTGAAATTACCACAATCATTAATCAAGTAATATTATTAAATATGTCCTCTTCTGTGGAACGACCTTTTCTTGTAACATAGCCTGGTATATACAAATGTGACATTTCAATATTTTTAGGGATAACTTTCAGGATCTGGTAAGTTATCAAATGTTTGGCATCCCATTTCATCCAGTAAATGCCTGGATCAAAGTTTTATTCTTTGATTTTAACTTTAATTTAAGTACTTTTAGTTTTTACAGTGTCAAAATGTTTTAATAACATTTTGAACAGTTTTAAATATGCCCCTCCAGAAGTTTGTCTTAATTTTCCAATTTCATTTTCTAACTAGTCTGTGGCAAATTCACTACGCATAAAATTAAACTCATGACTTAGCAAATATCTGCAAACATTAATTAAGCCATTGCATGTATAAACTAGTATCTTTTGTTAAGGATTTTATTCTTTTCCTTGATTTCTTCCCATTCTTTGTCCTTTTTCCAAAATTAGAAATAAATAAAAGATTTTCATCTAAATCTGTGTTACAAGGATGCATTTATATATAAAAATAATATTAATAATGTATGAAAAGTTATAGTAAGGGATTCTACTGAGTCCTACATGTATTAAAAAAAGTTTTAATTCATGGAGTAGTTATTAAAGAGAGAAATTAGGAATAGAATGTTTTGGAAGATTATGGAATGTTCCAGTAAAATCTAGAGAATTATAAAGAATTCTAGAATATGCAAAGTAGGTGTTAACCCCTATAAAAATAGGTTTTGAGAAGAGAGGAGTGAGTTGTTAACAGGATTTGCTGACATTATCAACTCCATGATTTATGGATCTGTGCATCCAGTTGAAAGAATCTCTAAGAAAAGTTGCTGACCAACTAAAACCTGAAAGAGAACCTCATGGAACTATAAGGGTAAATAGATATTTTTGACTCTTTCATTGACCAAACTAATAATTATATATATTCTTTATATACACATTTGAGGATTTCCTAAAAGTATAACACTTAAACTTCTTCACTATCTTAACTGGGTAAAGATTGACACCTTCCTTCTCCTTCGTAATACTTACCCATCACTCTTCCAGTAGTAAACTGTTTTCTATTTGAATGCAAAAAACTGTATATTTGTAAATATTTTTATTTAATGTTTTTGTAAATTAAATATTTGATTTTGAACACTGAGCTTTGGTCAATCCTTTTGTTTTTCATTTGTTACATTTAACATCTGATATTACCTTTTTCAGTAGATCATTTTTTTTTTTGGTATTACCATATATTTCTTTGATACGAACAATTTTCCAAAATTTTAATTTTTTTCAATGATATTAACTCTTTCTGCAGTATCCTCCCCATTTAATAATGAGTGTGTTTTAATGGCAGCTACAATTTGATCACAAAAATTTAAACAATAGGAATTTTTTTTCTTGACAGGTTTTGGGTAAACTACTATATCAGTTTCAATAACAATGAATTGGGTTTTTTTCATACTCTAAAAGACCTTTTACAATTTCACATTTTTCTGTCATTTTTTTGGCCTTCAGAATAAAACATCAATCATAAGTAGGTTCAGTAATCTGATTATTCCAAATATTTTTTAAAATGGTGGACATAATAAAAAAGTAAGTACAAGTCATTTTTAGCTAACCAAGGCTTATTGAAAATAAAATTTTTGGTAAAAAACAAAAGATTGATGGGTCCTTTCATTGTCACATACAATTGCCATTACTTGACCATTTGATTACATCAACAATATATAAAATTTAAAAAAAAAGTTGCCTCTCTAATTTTGTAAATCTCATTTTAAATAAAAATGTTTGGTCTTCCATTTAAACATTTTTCCATGATGCCCAATACTGTTTTTGCTAATCTATCAAAATTTTCAGTCAAACTAAATAGGTTTTCTCCATGATATTGGAATACATTTTATCAACTAAAAAAACACACTTTTTTCTGATTTTCAGAGATTTCAAAAATATCACTAAGAAAATTTAAGATCATCTAATTTTTAAACATCTGATTTCAAAGCTGGTAATGTTCTCACACTGGATAACTTAAAGTCATTATACAATGATCAAGACAAAGTATTTAAATGCCTTGATAAGAATGCCAGAATCATAATGTTTTGTCCTAATCCTTTGTGTTAACATAACATTTATACACACTTTAAATTTTTTTTTCTTAAGTTACTAAAATAATGAATTGTTTCATTGATTTGTGTCCCATGCCAAAACATTGATATTCAACTTTTTGAAAGAGAAAACGTTTTTGTATATATACCAGCATTGTAACATTCAAATTTCAAGTTTCAAAAAATTTTAATTAATGACATTGGAATGATTCCAGTGAAATAAAAAAAATCAAGAGATTGGATGAACAGCTGATTGTTTGATTTATAGCATGTAAATGCTGAGACAAAATCCTGCTGAGAATTTTGTCTTTTTGTAGAAAATGTGCCAACACATCATTTTGCACAGAAGCAGAAGTTTTATTTATTGGTTTTGGTTGAATACTAGGTAATCCATTTATGGCAAATAATCAAATATTGATTCTGAATTTCTGGGTCCTACTTGTAATAACCACTGGTTCATAGTCAAATGGAAAAAGCCTTTCACAAACAACAATGTTTGGTTTGTCATGGGTGTTGTTTTGAGATATTCCCTTTAACCATCATTTTCGCTCATTCTAATGTTTAGAAAGACAAAATACACAAATTTTATTTTGTTAATTATAGTTACTATAACAACCTGTTGCACAGTATTTTTTTACGATTTTGAGACACTGAAATTAAAAAAATATCAAACTATTATTTTGTAAAAATGACTTGGTGCTTCTAAAAAGTGTATGAACCTTATATTCTAAGGTCTGGAGGATTTAAGATACAGAATTAAGAATTTTAAAGTTTGTATGAATATGGGGACTTGTTATCATATATGTTACTTTCTATTGTTTTTAAGGAATTCTGTGGTTCCAAAGGATTTCCAAATTATTCCCTAGTGGCTCTTAGCACACTTTCTCCTGTTACCCCACCCAAACTCTGCTCTGCTCAGGCCCTTCAAATATGTTATCCACTGCTTTCTCTTGTCTGTTTTTCCCTCTATCTAACCTGTGAGCATCAGATTCTCCAAGCCTTCCTTCCTCATTACATGTCACAAGAACTTCAGCTGTCTATTCCTGATGCTTAGTATAAATTTTCTTTTCATTTCTGTCCCTTCTAAAACCTCATCATTGCACACATGCTTGATCCATAATATTCACAGCATCCTTCTGTAGAACCACATTTCAGTTGCTTCAAGTTTTTCATTCATCTTTGATGATATTGTCCAGCATTCACTGTCATATTGAAGGAGAGAAATCACATAGTAATCTAGTAATCTTTTCTTTGTTTCTAACAAAATTTTCTTGTCTTTTAATATTCTGCTCAGCTTATGGAATGTGTCTTTGGTTATTCCAATTCACTTTTGGATCTCATTGTCGCACTTTCCATCTTCTATTAGAACACTTCCCAAGTACTTAAATTTTTTGTACTATCTTGATTTTAGTATCCCCAACCTGTAATTGTCATTTTGGGCTCCTCCGTTTGCTGATAACCATGCATTTGGTTTTCTTATAATTTATTTGTAGTCCTTTTTTATTGACTAGACAATAAGGTGTTCTTTACATTTTTATTTTGTGGCATATTTTTTATAGTCGTAAAATATTAAATTTATTGAATTTAATTTTTGACATTAACTTTGTGATGTGAAATTTAATAAGTATCATTTTTCATTAATTTTACAGTGAAAGTTGAATTAAAGGGAGATAACTCATGACTACCAGAAGTGGATTCACAGAAAGAATGAGAATGATATACCTCAGTGATTGTAATAAAAGGTTTGGTTTGAAATTCCTAGCACCTGAAGAAGGTCAGAGTGTACAACAGCCGAAACGTTGTAAACATGGCAGTAAAGATAAGAACAACAGTCCGAATAATGTAAATAGCATAAATACTATCTCATCTCAGAAATATAGACAAATACTGTTTTAGTAATTTATAAAATTTTCAACATTAATGACATTCAAAGCAAAATGACAAAACACAATAAATATATAAAAATACAATATTTATTTTGAAACAAATTTCAATTGAATGTTTGTAATTTTGTCTTCTTATATAAGCTTTTTAATGAGTTCATTATTTTCCTTGCTACAAAATTTTTTTAAAAGAGCATTAGAAGAGGTCCATATCATTTTTTCTATTTTTTGTATATCATGACCCTCATCACAAAAGTCATTAGGAAATAATAAATCATGATGTTGCAAATGTCACTGATTTACAGAATGAAAAAAGAAGAAGCTTTTGTAAGACAGCATACAAAGGCTGAAATGTCGTAAAAATGGTAACAAAAATGAGGACAATAGTCTGAATAATGTAAATAGTGTAAATACTACTTCATCCCAGAAATATAGACAAATAATGAATTCTTCTATGTGCCACGTTCTATCAGGACATAGACAATCATAACTCTCCCCAATTTCCTGTCCTTTGAAAATCTTAATTATGTTTACCTTTTACTATCTCTCCTACTCCCTGTTCTACCAACCATTTACACAAGTTTGTTGGGTACGTTATGCATTGATTTCCTTTGTACATCTTGCCTTCAGTATGTCATGCAAGTTCCAATCTTTATAAGATATAGATGCTATTTTATAAGCCTTTTAGTACACACCCTAGACATTTTTTTTCATTTTCTCTAAAACTTCATTGCTCACATATTCAATGTTATTCTCAGCATCCTTCTGTAGAATCATATTTCTGTTACCTCAAATCTTTTCACCTGTGAGGATGTGACAGGGGCGATATCACTCCTGAAATGGTAATAGTGGTACTGAGGAGGGGATGTGCCATAAAGCAAAAAACACCAAGTGAAAGAGAGGTGTCTTTGAATAACCAAGATGTTGATAAGCTGTAAAGACTTTGAAGTGTTAATGAACAGAAAATTAATTTAGAAATACAATCTTTTTGTAAGTGTACAAAGGATATCAGATTACTAATGGAAAATTACTGGAACAGTAATAATTTGGAACTTTTAAAGAGAAATGGATTTTGACATGATAAGAATTGAGGTTAAAATTAAAGATGTTTTGATCTAGAATTTTTTTTTTAAAATTAGAATCTCTGTAGTTTACAAAAGAGCAGCAGAATAATTAATAGCAAGGTGATAAAACAATAACATTTTGTTATAAACCTTGAAAACCAATCAATGAAAAAGTAAATTGTTTATTCTCAGAGGAGTGAGGTTGTATTTTGGTAGAATGTCAGTACGTTTACGCTAGATATGTCACAAATGGAACACGAGAGGCCGGTTCTCTTAATAAAAGAGGAAAGCAAAACAAAGACCAGCGGAGTAAGAGTTGGGGTTCAACTATCTTTGAATGCCGGTGAGAGACATCAGAGATTGAGAGGGAGCATCTGCTGTGTTGCTGATTATGAGGGCAAAGAAGTGAAATACCACCACTAACTTCTAAATACTGCTACTCCTACTACAACTAATACTATTACTACTGTTACTACTACTGAGAATGGGAATGTCGAAGGTTGTAGTAGTTGCGCTAAGAACAAGCCAAAAAGGGTTAAATGAAGGACACATCACTCTTTTTCCAAAATTATTCAAAGTATTTGTGTTTTATTTGGTTATTTTTCATAGACACATGACATTCAACTTTGTACAACAATAATTTTTTTTTTGTCTGTGTGTGTTATTTTTTGATATATAAAACGTTTTGTCCTTCCAAAATTGCATCAACTTGGTTATATTTATTTTTCTGTTAACCCAATTCTCACCTGACAAATATGCAGATAGACCAATGTGGAACTTCCAGGTTTCTACGATCTGATGACCACTCTCCAGGATCAAAACAATCACAATGTGCCTGAAGGGTATCATCGAACTGACATTGGAAACCGGAGACTTGTGTCTAACCTGTAATACTGAACCATACCGGACTAACAGCTGGTCTTGTGGAGTGCATCGGTCCAGTAGGGTGAGGATACAGTGTTACAAGGTGATTGTCCAGCATTTATTGCCATATAGGAGGACTGATATTATATAAGTTTAGTATTCTTCTTTGTTTCTAATGAAATTTTCCTGTTTCTTAGTACTTTTCTTAGTTTTTAGAAGGATATCTTTTGCTATCCCAATATACCTTCATATTTTGGTAGGGCATTTTCCATCCCCTGTAAAAATACTTCCTAGATATTTAAATTTTTGTACTTGCTTGATTTTCATATCTTCCATTTTTAATTTGCATCTTTGTCTTTTCACTTTTTGTTGACAGCCAAATATTCAATCTTCTGACAATTTAAGGTTGGTCCTTACTTTTTGCTTTCCTTTAATACAACCTCTAGAAGTATCTGTAATTTCCTTCCTACGTCTGCTATCAAAACCATGTCATCTGCATATCTAATAAATTAATGAACTCTACTAAATGTTTACTTTTTAATAGTACAAATTTTACAATGTTACAATAGAAATTATATAACCAATAATTTTTTAAAATAATTTACGTTCCACAAAATGCTAGGGAAAGGTTATCACAGTTTGAAGCTTCATTTTTAAAACTTCAAACTCCTTATATATGGAAAATACAGTAAAATCAATGAAATATATTTGAATAATTTGTTTAGCAAATTGATTATTATTTTGAAAGCAATGAATATAAATAAAGCAGGTATAATAATGCTGTAAACTTTCTTTCAAGGACTTAACTTCAATGTATTATAATAATTTATGAAAACTTTTTATTTTTTTTATCTTTTACTAAAGAGTTTCTATCCACATTCTCCTGCAGAAAATAAATAATTTTCAGTTCTCAGCTAGACAAAAAAAATTCAGTAAATATTTGTACCAAACTTAAAGTAGTTTTGCTCCTTACAACTATTGGGAAAAAAAAAAAAAAAGAGACAATATATAACATATATAAATCAATAATTTTGCTAGGCATAAACAGAGACATGCCTATCATCTTTTGGGGGATAGAAAAACAATTTCACATTTCATACCTTCTATAAAATCAAATTTATAATATTTATAATTTAAGAAATATTCTCACACTGTCAGTAATGATTTCAAACACATAATTAAAATTTATTCTCATGGGTAACATGTTTTTTTTTTGTTTATTTTTTAAGTGTAAAAATCCTTTACAGTGCACTTGTTCTTCACTATCTTCCTGTTTTAGGCAGAATGATAAATATCTAACTTATATATATATATATATATACACACACACACACACATACAAGAACTGGTGCAAGAGTCTCATGTCTTCCCACCCTAAAGTATGATACCGGGATCTTTTTCTACTATATCTCAATTTTCATACAAATTTTATTGTAACCTAATTATGTACCATAATGAATCATATGCAATATAAATGAACAATTCTATTTAAAAAATTGAAAATAAATACAGTTTATCTTAAATGTAAATTAGAAATATATAATAATGGATCATCCTTATCTTAATAAATCAACAATATTTTGCAATAATTTTAATATCAACTTAATATTTTTCTTGTTAAAAGTTGAACAATTTAACATATGCAACATTATGGGTAAAATGTACTATTGTGTTTGTTAAAAACTTAAAAAGCAAAACAAATCCATTGGACAAAAAAAAGAAAAAAGAAAGAAAGACAAAGACCCCAGAATGACATCAAAATCTGTGAAAACTTTTCATTATTTAATAGTCAGTGTTTTTTTTTAGTTTAATTTGTAATGTATACAAATGCAAGTAGAAATAAACAAATGTCAAAAGAGCTCTGCAAAACTGTCGAATATGTATCTTATTTCTTGTTACTACTGGTAACATATGCTGATCGTAATTACTGCTGTGAGGTTCTTAGAATTTAGACTAGTTAAAGAAAATGTTCGTTTAATTTATGCTATGTATATTTATTACATATATTTTTCTTTCAGAGTGACTATATTTTGAATTTTTTTTCTTTTTGTCTGTAGCTACCATAAAAATAGGATTCTATAGAATCTAAAATGAACTTTTTTCTTCTCTCTCTCTCTCTCCGTTCTCAGTCTAAAAAAAAAGTTAGCGTCCGTTCTTTCCTACCAATCCTTTTTCCTCCCCCCACAAAAAAACCCACGTGTTCCTACCAGCACCGTATCAGTATGAATTTGATAGAAGAACCAAAGAAAGTCAAAAGAGCTCTGCAAAACTGTCGAATATGCATCTTATTTCTTGTGACTACTGGTAACGTATGCTGATCGTAATTACTGCTGTGAGGTTCTTAGAATTTAGACTAGTTTGTATCTGTTTTCTTCTAACCATTTACTTGTGTTTTATAAAAATATACTAAATTGTTCGGTTGTCTGAAGGCTTTTGTTTTTTTTACATCAATTATATGTATATTTAATTGGGACGTTAGCATCCCTGTAGGTCCAAAAAATATAAACCTACAAAGGGCGGAAGAACCCTCAAAGAGTCAACGGCCAGCTAACTAGAGGTGATGTCTCAATAAACCATCGTGGAGAAGGCAACGGGATACCACTCCACTATCTACCCCCACTCAATCATGGATAGTTACAACAAATATATTAAAGCCAACAGCGTGAAGGGGGTTGCTTCCCAAGGAAGCAACTCCTCGCTTGGTAAGGACCGGCATGGGCAACAGGTGCCACCTGACCGTCATCCGGCGACTGTTAGCACCAACGGCGTAAAGGGGACATTTTACTCCAAAATTTGTCCCTCGCCCGGGAAAGAACGACATGAGCAACAGGTGTCTCTGGACCATTACCCTGCAACTGTGCGTATCAAAGACAAACTCACTATAGGAACATGGAAAGTCAGGACACTGAACTGTGGACAACTAGAGAATGTCAAACAGGAGATGAACAGACTGAATATCAGCATCCTAGGCATATGTGAAACAAGATGGCCTAATAATGGAGATTTTAGTAGCGACACCCACAGGATAATATATGCAGGAGGTAAAAAACACGAAAAAGGGGTTGCTTTAATACTAAACAAACAAGTGAAGAGATGTGTACTTGGCTACTGGCAACTGTCAGAGAGAGTCCTCTTGGTTAAACTGCGGGGAAGGCCCCTCAATATAGCTATTATAGTAGTTTATGCGCCAACAACTCAAAGCTCGGAAGATGAAATAGAATCTTTCTATTCAATACTGGACAGTGCTAAGGCTCAGTACAAAAGCCAAGAAGTTAGGATAATAATGGGGGACTTAAATGCAAAGGTAGGTAAAGATAGAGAAGGAGACACGAACGGCAACTTCGGACTAGGAGAGCGTAAAGAAAGAGGAGAAAAATGGATCCAATGGTGCTCAGCCAATGAGCAGGTCATTACTAACACCTGGTTCCAAGAACACCCACAACGTTTATGGACATGGAGAAGTCCAGGAAGTGACACGAAGAATCAAATAGATTATATAACGATAAACAAGAGATTCAGGAACGCAGTAGTCCAATGCAAAACATACCCAGTTGCTGACTACGGAAGTGACCACATCCCAGTCATCTGCAAACTAAAAGTGAAACTCCGAAGACTGAAGAAGCCCAGCATATCACCAAGGCTGCAATACGACACGCTAGAAAATGATCTCACCCTGCAGAAAGAATATAATAACAGTGTGAGGAAGAAATATGAAGAACAAATTGGAAAAGGATACTCAAAATGGGATTCACTAAAAGAAGCGATGGTGACCTCAGCGAACAACATAGACCCAAAGGAAATCAGACGCAGAAGAAAAAACGAGTGGATGACCGAAGAGATCCTCCACATGATGCAAAGGAGACAAAAAATAACGCCAAGACACGGAGCAGAGTAGAAAAAACTTCACAAGGAGATAAGGAACAAATGCAGACAAGCCAAAGAGGAATGGCTCAACAACAAATGTGCAGAAGTAGAGAGACTGAGCAGGAACAACAAAGCAGAGATGCATAAAGAGATAAGAGAACTGACAGGACAAAAAACCTGCTCCTCAACAGGATGCATAAAATCCAAGGAAGGGACAATCATATTAGAGAAAGAGGAAATACTCCAGCGATGGGAAGAATACATAAAGGATCTCTTTTGCGACAAGAGAGAACAACCAAGAATACACAAGGAGATGGATGGACTGGAAATACTAAAATCTGAAGTGGAAGCTGCAATGGCCAAAATGAACAGAAACAAAAGCACCTGGTCCAGATGGTATAGTGATAGAGCTGCTGACAGCCTTAGAAGAATATGGCTTAGAAAAGATTACCGACATAATAAATGAAATTTATAGCAGCGGAATAATACCAGACGACCTATGCAAGTCAATATTTATAGCGCTGCCGAAGAAACCTGGTGCAAACGAGTGCGAACTACACAGAACTATCAGCTTAATGAGTCACATTACAAAACTGATGGTCAGAATCCTGATGAATAGAGCGAGAAGCAGAATCAGGACAGAGATAGGGCAGGAACAGTGCGGGTTCGTCAAGGACACTGGAACAAGGAACGTCATATTCATGATTAGGATGCTCTCTGAAAGGGCATTACAAATGAAGAAAGACTTGTACCTGTGCTTCATTGATAACGCGAAGGCATTCAACAAAATACGACACAAAGAATTGATGGAGATGCTGGGCAATCTCGACATTTTCAGCAAAGACATAAGAATAATCAAGAATCTCTACTGGCAGCAAATGGCCTGCATACAGACAGGTAACAACCTCAGTAGATACACAAAGATAGAAAAAGGCGTAAGACAAGGATGTGTCTTTTCACCAGATTTGTTCAACCTATACAGCGAGAATATTTTGAGGACCCTAGATGACACGCCGGGATTTACTATTGGAGGCCACAACCTGAACAACATAAGATATGCGGACGATACAGTGCTTATTGCGGACACGGAAAGGAAACTACAAGACCTCATACAGAAAGTAGCAGTGGAGAGTGACAAGAAGGGACTACAAATAAACTTTAAGAAAACTGAGTGCATGGTCATCAGCAAAAGATGCAAGCCAAAATGCCAAATACAGGTGGAGGATAACAGAATCAAACAAGTACAAGAATTTAAGTACCTAGGAAGTGTTCTAACAGGAGATGGAAAGTGCGACACGGAGATCTGAAGGCGAATTGGCATGGCAAAGGACGTGTTCCAGAAGATGAGCAAAATACTAACACACAGGAAAATCTCAATAGAAACGAAGAAAAGAGTTCTAGACTGCTATGTGATGTCAGTTCTTCAATACGGCTGTGAATGCTGGACAATATCATCGAAAATCAGGACAAAACAGGAAGCGGCCGAAATGTGGTTCTACAGAAGGATGCTACGGATATCGTGGACTGAGCATACAAGCAATGACGAGGTGTTAGAAAGAATGGCAACAAAAAGGAAATTGATGCTGAGCATCAGGAAGAGACAACTGAAGTTCCTGGGACATGCAATGAGGAAGAAGAGCCTGGAGAACCTGATACTGACTGGACAGATAGAAGGAAGGAGAGACAGAGGAAGGCAGCGGATAACATATTTGCAGGGACTGATCAGGTGGATGACGGAACGGGGGTTGCCAGGAGCAACAGGAGCAAACATACTAAGAGCCACAAGTGATAGGGAGACGTGGAGAGCCATGATCGCCTACATCCTAAAGAGACAGAGCACATAGAAGAAGAAGAAGATAAGATAGTGAGGTTACAAAGCACTGCCCATAGCCCCCAATCAACTTGCCCCTCCCACACCATGATTGGGATAGTAAGCACCCTCCACCACATATCCAGAAGTAGTGATACTTGGCATTTCAATCTGCACTCATTTTGTGGCTGTAAAATGCTATTAGCAGATTTAGCATAAAGCAGTTCAATAGATTTAAACATTTTGGTAGTCTTATTTTATATATGCGTCTGTTATAATACTACTATTTGTAATATTTTGTTTCCAAAATATCTTCTTCTATGTTCCCTGTCCCTTCAGGACGTAGGCGATCATGGTTCTCCACATCTCCTTATCCCTTGAGGCTCTTACTGTTTGCTCCTATACTATTAAAAAAAAATGTCAATCTTGTTTACTTCCCTCTATAGATGCTTACTTCCCTTTACACCCAAGCTAAACTTTAAATGTTAAAGTGGTTATCACATTCAGAGCAGAAAATGGCCTTACTTGAATGAGTAAGCAGTTATAAAACCATCCAGAAAACAATTGCTTACTTACAAAAGATCAGATTCTGATTAATGGAAATAAACAAATATATATTTTTAATTTACATTTTTTTTTCTAGTCATCATTACACCATTAAAAGTGTAAAGCTTTGAAAATAAATGATTTTATATAAACAAAATAACTATCATTATGGATTATATTACTACTGTCATTGTTGTCATTACTGAAGCAATATATTCTAAAGGTATATAATTGATTGAAATCTAAATATATTTATAAATGGAACTTTGTCTGTGTGCGTGTGTGTGTCCGTTACCTATAGACTCCACAACAGCTGAACTGATTTTCTTGAAAATTTACACGGTTGTACTATAAGCGTCTGCAAGTGTTCTTAGCTAGGTTTTGTGTCGAGGTATGCCTGATAAATATTGAAAATCAATAATTGAAAAAAATCGGGTTATAGAACACTCATAGACAAAGAGATAAGAAACAATATTCAGAAGTTTCAAGGTTGCAGTTCTTACAATAGTGCAGAAAATTTGATATCGATACCAGGAAATCAAAATTTGACTTACATCCATTCATTTTTCTTTCAGTCTACAGTTTCACTTTAACTGGAAACAACTATTGCTTTTTAGTCTTTCGTGCCAACATCCAAATAGTCTGAGCTCCAGGACCATGGATTAGTTTTAAAGCTTTCATTACACCCGAACAATGCCGGGCTATACTGCTAGTTTAAAATAAAGAAGTAGCTTATGATAAAACTGGACCACCTCAAAAGCCTTTTTTCATGGATGTTGCCAAAACCACTTTGGCCAGGGAAGCATTTATGATTACAGGTCATCTATTCATCATTTGCATCTTCTATTATTCTTTCAAATTAATTTCAAAGCAGTTTTATTTTTAATCATATCGCTCCAAGCAAGGCATTTTACTGCCACTATTTTGCAGGGGGTTACATAGGAGGAAAGTTATAAGAAAGAGTGACAGGTTATAGAGGTATCAGGAAGTGGGTAAGAGAAGGATGAGAATACTGATGAAAGTGGAGTGGACGTAGAAAGGAGCATGAAAGAGCAGATGCAGGTTAGTGAGATAGGAGATGTCTATTGACTTTACATTTAAATTCTTGGAGATTGTAGCTGTTGGGGAAGCAAAGTAAATGGAAGGGAATTCCACAGGAGGGAAGTGCTAGACAAGAAGCTGCTGGAATAGAATTTGCGTTTACATTTTATTGGTTTCACAGTAAAAGGATGAGACCTAGTTGCTAATCTTGTGGCTCAAGTAAATTTATATATAGGGAGCACCAGTGAGCTAAGTTCATTGGAGCAGAAGCCGGGAAAGTATTTATAGAAGAGACACAGAGAAGCCACATTGTGCTGGTGAGAAAGTTACTGTATCTGAGCTACCAAGTCTAAATAGATCACATTACAGATTCTTTGTTGGATTTTACCAAGGACGCCTAGGTGGATAGCAGGGATGCACGGGCGGATGGTAGATTTATATATGTGCAGGATTGTTTCAGACAGGAACAACTTCCTGGCTCTACACAGAGAATCGACTTTCTTAGCAACAGATTTAGCTATGGATTCTATATAGCTGTTCCACTTGAGGTCTGTTGTGAGAGTTAACCCGAGGGGGCGCATAATGAATTCATACAAAAATAACAGTTTAACTCTGATCATAAGAAATTTATTTCCAATGGAACGATTTCTTATATAATCTAACAAATTAATGATATAGAATGAAAGTTATAGATATGTATATGTTAAGGATGAAGAACTAATTTGTGCAGTTAAAATCCTATTCCACAAACAATAGCACTAATCTGTCAGCAGCCATAGAAAATACAAATGAAAAAATGAAGCTACTCATAAATATGTAGTCATATCGATTCCAATTCTATTAGGAAAACAGAAATAAAAGAGTAAAAGACAAAATATTTGTGTCTTATACAGGTATTTCAAAGTGCCCAAATAATTTTTTAAGAAATTAGGACTGAAGTTGAATTTTCAAGAAAGAAGCTGAAAAGATTTTAAATTTTAAATGGGAATATTTCATTTTTGTCTGATTTTTTGGAATGAGTTATCATTACTTGCACTATTGTCTTTATCTTTGTTGTTAACAACAAACATGAGGACAATAATCTGAATCTAAATAGTATAATTAAAGGACTACTTAAGATCATCATCTTATGTGCTGAGTCCCTTCAAGACATTAGTGATCATGGCTCACCACAATTTCCTGTCTTTTGTTGCTCTTAATAAATTTTTCCTTTGCATTATCTCCTAATCCTTGTTCTGGCATTCATTTACTCAAGGTTGCTAGGAAGGTTACCCATTGTTTTTCTCTGTCCTTCTTGCCCCCAATCTGTCCTGTGAGTATCAAATTTTTTAAGCACTCTTTCCTCATAATGTACCTTAGAAATTTCAACTGCCTCTTTCTGATGTTAAGTATGTATTTATTTTATTGTTGTTTTCTCTATATCATTTTCATTGTTCACATGTTCAATCATGGATTTTTGTTGCTTTAAGTCTCTTCTTCATCCATTAAGAGATTAACCAACTTTCACTGCTGTATAAGAGAACTGGTATTATATAGCAATTCATAACTTTTCTCAGTTTCTAACAAAAATTAAAATAGATCATTTATCTATTTTGATTTTGATAGTGTTGCTACTCTCTCTATTGCTGCTGCATATATATAGACATTTGTTTTAAGTTATAAGCAAATGTATGTATACATATTTTTTAATCCAATTTATTTTCATTGGAAAAAGAAGTTTATTTTGTTTTGAACATAGTCAAAGAGAAAAAATACATTACACTTTATTTCCAATAAAAATAAGTTTTGCCTCAAATTTCCAATTATTAGTGAAATTTATTATGGACATTTTTGATATTTTAGTACCACAAGTATAAAGAATGACCACAGTAAACATAGTAGTATTAAAAGCTGTATAATTATTCTTTTGCTAAACACAAAATCACTGTCATTAATGTTATTTTTTATTATCTTTATTCTTAAAGTATAAAATCTAACCTCCACTACATTCTTTTCTCTAACCCCTTTCATTGTCATCTCTTTTCCTTTTGTTCTTCTGGCTTCTTCTATTTTCCTTTTGCAGTTTCATTTTTTCTTCTTTTTCATTTTTTTTTGTAAAGGATTCTTCTAGAGATAATGTATTCTTCTGTAGATTCTTACTATTGGAATAGTACCTTTGTTTAAATCGGTCTTATTTTCTTTAGGGTTCATATCTTCTGACAGTGTCAGAATTGTATACGTTCTTCTCCACAGTCAATGCTACTACCATCTTTTTCACTTTCTACAAGTCTTCATTTTTACAGGAGGTGAACAAAATAATGGAAATACCTAGTAACATAATAACATAATTTGAAAAAATTGATTAAACTGTCAAAAGCTGTCTATTTTTATGTTTGTTGATATAATATTAGCAGAACTTCATTTTTTGCTAAAATTGTTGTTTTTTTACAGATATTATTTAAATAAGTTTATTAAAATCAACAGTCAGGACTATTTAAGAATTTTAAATGATCAACTTCATCCTTTGGTTCAGGAACTGTTTCCAGAGGGAAATACCATCTTTCAGAATGAGAATGCACCCATTCATACTGCTAAAGTTGTAGCTGAATGACATGAGGAACATCTTATCTGGCCACTACAGTCTCCAGATCTCAATATCATTGAACATTTATGGTTCATTTTAGAAAAACAAATGAAGGGTTGATATCCCTTACCATCATCGTTGAAAGAATTGGAAACTGTGTTAGCCAAAAAATGGATAAAATTTCCTCTGGAAACAATTCAAACTTTGTACAAGTTGATCCCATGGATAATTCAAGTTTCAAGGTGTTTCCATTATTTACTATATGTGCCATATCCTTTCATGGAGTAGACAAACATGGCTCTCCACAACTTTTTATTTTATGTTACTAAGTAATTTCTTTATTTTTTATCATCCTTCTTTTTCTTTACTATCCCTTTCATTCACACAAGGTTGGTTACTTGCTGTCTCTACTTGCTTCTCTTGCCTCTAGTATACCATGTGAGTGTTAAATTTTTTAGGTCTTCTTTCTTCATTACAAGTCTCAGGAATTTCAGCTCTCTTCTTGATTGCAAATATAAGTTTCCTTATAATTCTTACTTTCCTTAAGTCTTCCTTGTTGCCCAGATATTTTCTGCAAAGTATGCTTAGCCTTTAGCAATAGAAACACATTTCTTCTTCATCTATGAGGAAACTGTTGAATACTCAATGCTATATAGAACATTAGATATTAAACAGTTGTTCAATAACCTTTTTTCCTCTCTAACAATATTTTCCTATGTCTTAGTATTTTGCTTAGTTTCTGTAAGGCAACATTTCACTATTTCTATAGACTTTTGGATTTTGTTATATTTTGCTGTCTGTTATTATATTACCCACATCAATTTTGACATTCCCCATATGTAGCTCATTCTAAATCTATTATCGACAGATTAATAAACAGGTTCATCTTTACTTATAGTAGAAATAAATCAGTTTCTTATACTTAGAACATTTATCTATCCAAACACTGACTTGGCATATATGATTGCCTCAAGCAAAACTTCTGATTACTGCCTTAAGTAATACTTTTGATAAAGCTTGAATGTGCATATCACAACTAATGTTTAACTACCAGCAATTTTATTGCTTTAGATAAAGTCACCGACAGCACCGCAAGAAATAGTTTAGCAGAAGAGTAATATTTACAAACTGTAATGAATACTGTCACTGATGAAATTTCTAAAATTGTGAATAATGCTAAATTTAAAATTTAAATGATATTACTTGCTTGCAAAGATACACTCAAATTTCTGCTTGATTTGCTTATTGAAATATTGTTTGTTTCTATTTTCCTTTATTAAATTATGCACATTATAATTAGTATTTTTCTTATATTTGTCTATTTATCTGATTAATCACGTATTTCTCTTTAGTGCTAATGCAGTCGGTTTTGTTGCTTCATGCAGCAATCTGATAAATGATTCATTATTTGGAAGAATTTCAAATCTATTGAACCAAAAATACACAGTTAAAAGGGAAGCAGAACATGAAAATTTAATATGGCAGGAAATTAAGATGTAACAGAAGGGATTTTAGCCAAGACAAAGAAGGAAAGGTGGTCAGAACAATACTTTTACAAAATATCAGCATACATTCATCAACAGATATACACTACTTTGTTAGAGACAATTTAAAAATAGAAAGTATAAAAATATCTTAGAAAAACATTTGTTAGCAACTGAAATTTGATTAACAAAAAAAAGTATGATTGATTTTGTCAACATTTCAATATTTATATGATCCCCAGAAAAAAAATTAATGAAAGCAACGACACTCACTTGTTTAACAAATGTATTTACATAACTACATAATGCACACAGATATTGATATACAAATGTTTGATAATATAAGCAGAAATAGTCTTAAAAAGATTGTTGTAGCCATATGAAAATAATAATATTTCAGTAACAGCTTTCAGTAAGTTTTCTACATTTGATACAATATCTGAAAGGGAAATACAAATGTTGCAATGGTTTCTTACTGAGGAAATACATCCTTGTGCTAAAGCCAGTTCAAATTTATAGTTTATCTAAAACAACTGTAAGTGTTTCTTGAGATAATTTATTTATATACTTATATTCCCTATTTATATGCATTGATAAACATCAGTATACATGCATATATGTGTGTTTATTACATATATACATGAAAAAATATATACAGCCTCAACTCACACATACATACATACATATAAAGATTTACATGTGGTAAATATATCAATATATATGCATTTTGAAAGAGGGCTAATGAAAACTCAAGGGAAAGATTTATTTGGTTTGGGTTTTTTTTTCTTTTATGGCCTATCAACATTTTCTGGCTTTGTGGGTTATTTAAAGCCAAAGCATTTTTTCATTGTTAGAATCGGTTTTTTTTGTTTTTTGTTTTTTTTGCAAATGAATATTGCATTAACAATTTTTTAAGATTAATGATTTTCCAGATAAAAGTCCTGTTATTTAACTCATAGCCGGTTGGAGGAAATAGAGTTATATCAAAGGAAAGAAAGAGCATAAAAATTAAATTAAAGAAAGCAAAAAAAAAGGGGGTTAAAGTGAAATTGGGGAAAAAAATATGAGAGAAAGAAACTGGGAGTAAAAAAAAGAGAGAGAGAAAGAAACTGGGAGTGAAAAAAAGAGAGAGAAACAAACTGGGAGTGAAAAAAAGAGAGAGAAACAAACTGGGAGTGAAAAAAAGAGAGAAAGAAACTGGGAGTGAAAAAAAGAGAGAGAAAGAAACTGGGAGTGAAAAAAAGAGAGAGAGAAAGAAAGAAACTGAGTGCGAAAAAGAGATAGAGAAAGGGAGAAAAAAGAAACTGGGTGTGAAAAAGAGAGAGAGAAAGAAAGAAACTGGGTGTGAAAAAGAGAGAGAGAAAGAAAGAAACTGGGTGTGAAAAGAGAGAAAGAAAAAGCTGGGTGTGAAAAAAGAGAGAGAAAGAAAAAAACGGATTGAAAAGAGAGAGAGAAAGAAAGAAACTGAGAATGGAAAAAGAGAAAGCACAAAAGAAATTGGGAGAACAAAAAGAAAGAAACTGAGTGAAAAAGGAGTATATCGAAAAATTGGAAAAGAAAAAATATGACAAAATGCAAGAGAAAGAAAGAGAGAGAAGAAAGAGAAAATATGAAGAGGGAAAATAGAGGGAAAAGAAAGAAACTGGGAGTGGAAAAAAGGGAAGAAAAAGAAAAGGAAAATACTGAAAGATAGATAAATAGTAATCAATATAATATATGCATGTAATTTATTTGCCAGTTTCTAGAAATCCTAGAATATCAAGTTTAACAATATGGATCAAGCAAAAAGTGTAAGGAAATGGTTTTGTGTTGGCAGTGACTGCATCTTTAAAGAAAAAAATTGGTTTTGCAAGAGACTTTTTTGCAACATCTGAGATGGGTAGCCTTTCTTTTTTGTAATTATACTTCCATCAGATTTTACTTTTTTCTCTGCTTATTTTTATTTTTATTAAGAGTCAATGGAAAATGGTTCAGTATAATCAGTCAACATCAATAAACTCTTTCTTTTTAGATTCTCTCTTTGACAGAAAGCAATGTTCAGTGTTTTAACATGGAAATGTACTTAAAATATACAAATTGACTGGATAATGATAAAAGAGCATGTATAAATATCTAGGTAAATATATTACTTTTAATGTTATTTTTAGTGGATACCGATGTTTGAAATAACAACCTCCTTTTTTTTTTTTTTTAAATTTTCAAACAGTGTATATTACATCTATCAGCCTGCTCAGTGGAGATATCAAATACCAATAATCACTAAAAATAATATTTGAAGAAATAAAAATGTTGGATTAAAAATAAATCCATTAATTCTTAAATGTATAGGTAGATATGTATGATTTTCTGTCTAAGCATATAGACGGAATGAAATTTGGTTATCAGTTAGTGTTCCACTGGTGAATTTGGTTATCAGTGTTCGACTGTTGTGGACTTGTGTCAGACTAAATCTATTTTTATAACTGAGATAGTTGTATACTAACCACTGGCTGATGATGAATATTTTTGAAGGCTGACTTTTGAAGGTAAAAGATGATCAGTCCATTTAGAATACCAATACAACACATTCTTCTTACCCAGAATTTGTAACTATCCTTCTTCCCAAACTATGTTAAACCTTATTAATTTCAAGACTAATCCTTTCTTTTTCTTATTGTTGCTTCCTACAATAATTTCCTAAGTTAAATAGACAATGATTGTTTAAAAGCAGTATGAAACTAGAAAGAGTAATCAAAGATTACAAACCTCCACCAGGGCAATACCAACATTATCCCGGTGTTTGGCAAGAGATGATTATTAAAATGAGAAAAAATAACTGCAATGAACTTGACTGCTCTCAAGCGTGAAAATACAAAAAATGAACTTGACACTCTCAAAATTAAATGCACACTTAACAATTAGTGGATTAAAGTGTTGATTCATGAATTTGGTGGTATAGTAACACATCACTCAATAAATCACGGGCCTGACATATAGATGGTGTCACTAATAAAAAGTCCATATGATTTTTATGAAATGACACGTGACAAAATTTGGGCTCAATTGGATTATTAGTTTGCAAATTACAGTTATTTAAGTGAAGTTACTGTTGCAAATTTTCAAAACAATGGAAAAATCTGAATTTTCTGCATTGCTTTCTGATGGGGAAAAATACTGTTCAAGCAAAGCAATGGCTTGATAAGTGTTATGTTGACTTTAAACGGTCGTACAGACATAAATGATGCTAGTCAGTCATGTCTTAAAGAAACATGATTGCTCAAGTGTGTATTACATATGGCAATTAACTGACTGATACAAGTGGAGGTTGATCTCCTTCCTCAAATCTGACAAAATAGCAAAGTAATTTTGAAATCCTTTCTCGGTCAGGTCAAGAATTCTGAAGCACTCCTTTGTAATTAAACAAATTAAAAAAAAAACCTAGGTTATTTATATTTGAATGACTATCCTGATCTTTGTTGTTAATATCACAATGTTTTACTTACAATCAAATCACATCAAAAACACCAGTTCTTGTTTGATTACAAGTTAAGCAGTGTTGTGACTGGTTAGTACTTAGATGGGGCATCATTTGGGAACGCTTAGTACTGTAAGTGACAACAGTCTCCTTCTAGGGTGATACACTGATTCCAACACTTCTCTAACAATTCGATGCCTTTTTTGTACAACGATTTATCTGAGTTATGTCATGATTTTGGGTTAGTTCTTATTGGTCAGGTACATGTCACAGGTATTAAAGCAAAAGATAATTTGTAAATATATCTGCGAGGAATATTTTTGATAGTAAAGTGTGTAATAGTATATGTGCATGTTTGTAAGAGAAACATTTGTCATAAGAAAACATTTGTCTGTCTAGGTATATGTTGGATAGTAGCATTAGTTGATGTATGTGTGTGAGTGAGTAAGAGTCTGTTGATATTGTTTCTGTATAGGCTGGTGAAATGTAGTGATAAAATGTAGTGAGATGTTGTGGTGATTTTATATTTAGTAAGATATTTTGTAATTATGTGTGTGTGTGTGTGTGTGAGGAATAATACTGTTGTCACTTTGGTGTGAGTCAGTGAAATGCAGCTAGATGTGATAAACTAGTTTTGGTTGGAAATTTTCATTTTCATTAAGCGTTTTTTGAAGGTGGAATTTGTATTATTTCTCTTATTTTTATGTATTAGACTTAAATTAGATTCATGAATAATCTAAATCAAAAATTACATTTAACTGCATTTCACTGACTCACAAAAGTAACAACAGCATTCCTCATACACACACATATACATAAATATAAAGTATTCAACTAAATACAAAATCATTGCAACATCGTGCTACATTTCACCAATCTCTCTGAAAATAGTGTTTCCAGATTTCTCCTCTCATGCACACATTAACTAATGTTATCGTTCAACATACACCTAGACAGACAAGTATTTCTTCACAAACACGCACATACACTATTACATACTTTACCATCCAAAATATTCCTCACACATATATTTAAAAATTATCTATTGCTTTAATACATGCAACACATATCTGACCAATAAGAAGTAACCCAAAATCATAATATACCAATATTCCATGTCTCTTTGATTTTTCATTTTTTGTTGATTTCTGAAAAAGCTTTAATAAAAGTGAAACATGTTAGATTGAGACATGTTTTCTATTTTTTCTTTCTTTCTTCATTTTATTATATATATATATATATATAAAGGAAAACTCAACACATCAATTTACTAATTTCAATGACGTGTTGAGTTTTCCTTTATAAATATCATATTGCTTTGGATAGCATCCATTGAGCTTTCTATATAGATATAACACTCAATATTTTATATTAAGTTGATCTTGTTAGATTATCCGTGCCATTTACAGACTGGACACACACACACATATATATATATATATATATATATATATATATATGAAGGGGAGTAAAACTGCTGAGATACCAAAAATCAAGATTTATACTCAAAATGTTCATGAAAAATATTGCATTTTGTAGTGACTTGGTTAAATTCTTTTGTCCAACAAAAAGACCAAAAAATGTGTATATTTGATTAATTTCTTGGAACATTTTTTTTTAGATAAAAAAAGAAAACTTTAATTACAAAAACAATTGAGTGTGGTTCAGTAATTTTACTTGCTTTGATTTCATATATGGAAAAAAATATATTTGTTGAGGGCCTTTAATCATAATACAAGAGATTTACAACAGATTTTTTTTTTCATTTTTTCAAAGACATTCAAAGAACTGATTAAATCTTACCTTTTTAAATTTTTGAGATTTACTCATATTCTGTTTGGATATTTTAAGTAATAAGTAAAAGCAAAATTATAGTATTTACTTACCTGTGTAAAAGATGGGCTTCTAGTTCAGAACGAGGAAGTACTTCTTCACAATAATCTACATTAGGACAGACAACCAGAAGTTTGTCCAACAATCTAAATGAAAACAAAATGGATAGAAAAATTCAATGTTTATTGAAAAAATACTTATTTTTATTGATAATATGATAAACATCATTTGTTACAATTAATTTGAAATGATTTTATATTTGAAAATAAAATATTATACTATGTCCGATGATATTTTATGCAAATCAATGTTTTCACAATAAGATATATATATATATATATATATATATATATATATATATATATTAGTTGTTTAATATTTTTTAATGGATACTCATATTTGAGTAGACATTGCTTTTATTATTAAAAAGTATATTTATTTACATCTACTAGTGTGAATACTCAAGAAATCTTGTTAGAAAATATGTGTATTCAGACTGGTAGATGTAAGTACACTGTTTCATAATAAAAAAAGAGCATCAATTCAAAAAAAAAAAAAAAGGGTTTAAACAAGTAAATTAACAATATGTCGTATTCAATCCATTTCCTAAATATATATATGTATATATAAAAATTTAAGTTCCGTTTTTATTACAAATATTTACAATTAACTTATTTGGGGTGGTGTGAGATTATGTAACTTGAAGCTTTTTCATCAGATTGTAAATAAATATATAAAGCTATAGCTATTGACATTTATTTTTAATGTCAGATATATAAAATCTATGATTGGTTGTCAGAAGGACATAACTTAAAAAGAGAAATAAGATATAAAGTGAAGAGAACACAACATTGATTTCTAATCTCTGTTCAAAGAGGAAATTGAAAATATTGACAAGAAAAAATCTGGCTTTAAGAAAATCAGAAAAAATGTTCAGCAAACTTAAGAAAACTGAACTGACTGGCAAGAATACATGTTTTTGTAGCCTTTAACTTTTGAAGAAGCTTGTATTCAATGAATGTAAACAGTGAAAAAAGCTACAGAATATAAAGGACATTAGTTAAATATATTGGTCAATACCAACCGTATTGTGAAAACAATAACCTGGATATCTTATCCAAATCTGACAAAATGTGAATAATATTATATTGGATTAAGACAACCCAATAAATTACTTTAAAGCTTCCACTGATCAGCTCACTTCACTAGGAAAGGAAATATTGACATAATATCTATTTATAATTCAACCTATTTAATTTTACTTTTTAAATAGCTATTTTTTCTGTATGTTATAAAATACTACTTCCAACAATAACATTACTTCTATTCCTCATAATGTCATAAAGTCCTGTAACTGATTTAGGATTGTAGGTGCACCACATGTACTGTAGCCACATCAGCAGTAAATGTGTCTAGGTAATTCTAATCTAATGGAGCCCGTTCCTCTTCGGGTTGGTTTGAATTCAGAGTTGTCTTTCTTCTAGACTGCTTGCCACTCAAAGCTGGAGGACCCAGTCTGTCCTGCTATTTAACCTATAAATTTGATAAGAAAAGATGAATTCATGGCTTTCTCAAGGGATTTTTCTTTTACTCTATTCACACATCCTCATATCTATTTCTATGTAGGTACTTATATAAATTCTTATTTAGGTAAATATGGTGCATAATATTTTGTAATATTGGAAGTTCATGAATAGGTTGGAAAGGCATAAAAGTTTTCTAGTTCCTTTGGTATACCACAGGCATCATAATTTTTTTTCCCATTAATTTTCATATTATTTCCATGTTTTATATATTGGGGTTTTGTTGTTTAGTATGGAGATGTAATTTTGCCAAGATTCTCTTTTGGATTTTTTAAATGATACAGTGTCCTTTTACTTCAGCTTGTTTGTAGTTTTGTAGGTTGATTGTGGTTGGGCTGTCTAAGAATATTTTTAGCATTTTTTCCTGGCTTTAATCGCTTCTCTGCATTCTCCTGTAAACCAGGGTTTTGATTCAGCACATGGTTTAAAGGAAGATTTGGGTATTTTTTTGTTTTGCTATTTGTGTTAGTATGTTTGTAAAGAAAACTATTGGTTCTGGTTCATTGAGAATTTCCATGTTGATTTAGGATGAGTTCATTGAATTTAAACCAAATAGCTTTGTTTAGTTGCACTTTTAGATTCCTTTCTTCTGGCATAGGTTTGCTCATATCTAAAAAAAAGTGGGTGGTCACTAGCACATTGATCATGATGAACTTTGCCTTGAAAGTCCATAAAAATAGATTGGGAGCATATAGTTATGTCAATAGCTGATGCTAATCCTGCACTTGGGTGTAGGTATGTGTGCATTTTGCTATTAAGGATATATAGATCAGATGATTCTAGTTGAGAGTCTATAATTTTACCAGTTTGACTGGGGTTCCTACAGCTCCACGTTTGGCTTGCATGCATTAAAATCTCCCATTAGTAGAAAGAGAGTGGGAAATTTTCCAGTTGGCCTTTCTATTTCAGTCATATTCAGTCTCTGTTTTGGAGGAATATAAATTAGCATATGGTTATTGTCTGATGAATTAAAGCTTTTACTTTTTCATGGGATATTGATTTTTTTAAGCAATATTAAAGTACTATTCTCTACTGTAGATACATTTATTTTGTAATGAGTTTATACTCTTTAAAGGAGATGTTGTCAATTTCTTTGAGAAAGCATACTTCATTTAGATTGTAATCTGTAAAAAGTTGTTTGATTTTAACATATTTTGGTTAAGCATCTCTAAACTACCATTGTATAATGCTTGTGTTCCATTTGTCTATTTAATAGGTAATTATTTTATTTTACCGAGTAGATCTTAAGGATAACTATGTTTTTGGTTATCTATTTTCATATATTCCATACTTTCTATATTGTAGATTTTCTTTGATACTGAACTTGTTCTTTGTCAAGTATTTGTATGTTCTTCATTATTTGGATTTTTTCATTTTGTTTTTATTATCTTTATCATCATCATGTTTATTTGCTTTTTATTCTGTTTCTTCTGTTTTTCTTTTGTATTTGGATTCTGTTTTGTATTAGAAGTTTGATTAATTTTTCTTATGTCAGTTTTCTCTTTGTGGAATTTTTAATTTGAGAAGTTGTGAGGGTTTTGTCATTGAAATGTTGTTGTCAGTAAATTTTGTGATGGATTTACATTTTTGTGAATAGTTTTGGTTCAGTGGTATGGATTGTTTCCAAGTTTCCAATTGGTTTTAATGTTTTCAATATGATTTTAATTCTTGTATTAAGAATCTTAGTTCTTGTGTTTCATGCAATTTGTTTGATTGCAAAGTTTCATAGGTTTAGCTTGATGTTGCTTGGATAATTTTTGCATATGATAGTGTATTAGAGTGTGTTTTGATGCTTTTTTGGTTTGCTTCTGTGTAGGGAATTTTTTTGAGTAAGTTTAATTTATTTTTAATATATCTTTCTTTTTTCCAGGTTTTGCAGTCCCTGGAAGTCGACTTAGGTGTTTTTGGTTTTTTTTACAATTACGGTATTTGGTTTTATTTGGACATGTGATCTGTGTAATTAGAACCATTTTCACATACCAACTTCCTTGTACATTTATTCTTACCATATTCATATTTTTGGTAATTGAATGATCATAATGGTTTGGACTATATGTTTCTTCTTTGGAAACTGTATAGCCAATTTTTATTTTCTGAGGTGGTTCTGGTGCATCAAAAGTAATAATATAAGTTTTGGTATCTATAAGTGTATCATTTATTTTTATGGATATTCTTTCTATGTCTAATGTTTGGTTTTTTTGAATGAGCTATTGTTCTTTATTTCCTTTAGTGTACACAGTGAGAGTTCAGCCCTTCTCACCATGCCTCTGGAACAATTTAAAAATTGGTGTGGGTAGATTCTTATCTTTATATCATGAAATTTGGTCATCATCATGTTTTCCTTTGACTTCTATCAGTCACATATTATTTCTAGTTTTTTTTTTTTTTTTAATTATTTTTGGAGTTATCTGAGATGTTAAGAATTTCAAAATTTCATTTTTCCTTTGATTGATTTTCTATATCACTTTCTATATCAATGTGTTTCTAGTGGTTCAACCTTATATCTGATAGGATCTGCAGGAGTCAAAGTTCCAAGCTGATTCTTTGAAATGAGAACTATACTGTTTTGAGCTTGCATGACAAAATTTGCTGTTTCTGGTGCTGAATCTTTATTTTATTTTAATATCAAAAACAACTGTTCAACTGTAGAATAAGACAGGGTTCAAATGTGCATGAATTTGATGCTTCATCAAAGCAGATGGACTTTTTAACCAAACAGCAAAAGAAATTGTATAGAAACTAAGCAATAAACAAGGTAAAAATCATTCAAATTATTCTCTTTGAGGAAAGAATGTTCTTAACTTCATTTTAGTTGTTTGTACCATTGTTCAGCCATCCAATCAGATTGTGAATGATATAATGATATTTTATAAGGAAAGCAGCCAATTTTCAATAGCCAACAACATAGATTGTAATCATGAAATCTGTGAGAGTTGTTGATGCCAAAGTTTTTAGTAATCCATTATGAGAGAAAATCAAATCATGAAATTTGTTTTATGATAGAGGTTTCCCAATTAGTAACACAAATGAATTTCAGTCATTCTGAAAAGGTATCTATCAAAACCAACATCAATCCCATTTCATCAATATGGGCATAATCCACATTCATATTTATCCAAGGTTCTAGCGCCTTACAAAATTGAGTAAAACTTAAATGTTTGTTTCTACCCATTTAGGACATATACATATATATATATATATATATATATATATATGTGTGTGTGTGTGTATGTATGTATGTATGTCTTCTATATCATGACAACTACATGAAGGAATAATGCTATATCATATCACCATGAACACTATTTGTATCTTAATTATCACCATTGCAAATGATATCATTTTCTATTGTTTAATCTTCTTATATGGTCTTTTGGTATCAGAAATATTACTACAAACATTTTTAATTAAAACTTATTTTGCCCAGTATCTGAAGCTAAGTAACCTACATGTAGTATACCAGTTCGCTTTAAGGGAAAATCTTATCTATATCAGTGGTATTCAACTTTTATTTAGTGGAACCCCATAACCATTCAATGAAAAAAAAAAAAAATTATTTTTTACTAATACATAAGTTTAGTAATTATATTATAGGAATAGTAAATGTATATGCTTTATTTAGAAGTAAAACTAATTTATTGAAAATAAACAAGTATTTAAGAACTGAATTCTATGGAAGATCTATGTGCACTAGTAAAATAACTCATAATAATCTATTTTAAAATATGTAATTAATAAGTTAAAAAGTGCACACTTATTCAAGGAGATACCTATAGTTGATGTTGCTCTGCATTTTTTATATTCGACTTCATCAATGTCAGTAATAGTTGAAGATCCCTCCTTTTCACAATGTCAAGTCTGTTACTACATTAATTTATATTAATATTTAGAATCAATATGATTATTGATATATTAAATTGATTTATATAATAAATTATAATCTTTATATAATTTTCCTATCTATATATAATCCTTCCCTTATATATCCTGCTCAGTTTTTATTCAACTTTTACAATCAAAACATCCAGAAGAGTAAAAGGGATGCTAACTTGTATCACTTGATCTCGTTTTTTGCTAGTTTTAAAGTTGTTTTTCCTACTGCAGTATTTTAATGACATAGATTACTATGTTGTAACAACTGTTTCATACTAAGAGCATGCATCTTGAAAATGCATGAAAATAAAGAATTTCCTTTGACCTACACAATACCAAAATAAAATGCCAAGAATTGAATGAACCAGTTCAGTATCTGTTAAGATGAAAATATGGTATTTTTTTGCAAAATTTGTAAAATATATAAAAATAAATAAATTCTAGTCATCAAATTTCAATAGGAATTTTTTAACCAGCAAGAAATTCACAAGCCTAGTTCAATACAACTATTAAAGATTTCCTATGAATATCAGAATAATTCTTTACAGCATGTGTTAACCTTGCTAAATCAGGTGGTTATCCTCTGACAAAATCCCCAAAACAAAGTGTTCACTAACATCAGTTAAAGTAAATCTTTTGTTTTTGTTAGTACCCAAAATTCTTAAAGCAGGATTTTCAGCAAGAGCACTTTTTAAAAATATCAAATTCTACCTACTGAACATTTTTTCTCTCTCTTTAAATTATATATATATATATATATATATATATATATATATATAAACATTCTTTTTATATAACTTTACAAATAGTTAAATCATTCCAGTATATTTCATCAAGTAGTAGCTATAAAAATTCACTGATTCTAAAAAGGATTCTATTTTTTTTTTATTAATAGGCAAAGAAATATTTAATATCTTATGGACCAAACATTGACCTGAAAAGTCACCTTCTTTCAAAATCAAATATCCTAAAAAAGATATTTCATCATTGTTAAATACACTTGTCTGAATTAATGGTCATCTCATGATCTGTCATTAGCTTTAGTATAATTTTGGCCTTTAAGTTCATTTCTTCATGAGTTGCAGCCAAAAATAAATCATCCTGATAGACTATCACATTTTTTATACTGTTTCCAAAAATCTTTTTTACGGTAAGTTTTAAAATAGACACCTATTTTTATGCCACAAGTCATTTGTGTCTATTTCAACAAAACTAATAGGTGTATTAATGGTGATGATTTTTTTGAAATCATCATCTGTTTGAATTTGGTGATATGCAACTTTTAGGTCAAATTTAGCCAAATATTTCATCCTAACTGATGCATGAAACGTAGATTCAATATTTAGTTTTGAATAAGAATCTGAACAAATTTTTATGATTAACACCTACTTTTGTAGTCACAATAAATGCATAAATCTATTTGATTTACATATTACAATAGGGAAAATTCATTTACTTTCTCCAGGTGGAAGGCACTCTGATATCTTTATCAAATAGTTTTGTTTTGTAATCTCAATACTACTTGTAGAGAAATATACTGGATTCAAAATATGAAAGACATAACATTTTCATGCTATGTTTATAATTTTTTAGCATATCTGTATCTTCACCATTTGGTATAATACAATGAATTAGTTTTTGCTATTAATATTCAATACATCAGTTCCAATAAGGACATGATTTTTTTTCAACTATTATTAATATAATTTCACATTTTATGTGTACAAACATCCATCTTTAAAACCATCCAACATTTTAATAAAAAAATTCCTCAAATTGACAAAGCTATAAATTGCTTTTGAAAAGTTTAGGTTGTCTAATACATATCCAAATATTCTAGGGAATTAATCTTATCTTGTTAACAGGATCCATTTGCATATCTAAATTGACATTCAATTCAAGGTGATGTTTTTTTCTTTGCTTTGCACTGTAATTAAATTTGTTTCTGTATTACAACTGCTTATCATCAATTTGTTGTTGAATGCATTTTGCAGGCTTTTTTATTTTATAAACTGGTAAAAAAAAAGTATTATTTACAATGCATTTTCTGCATGCATTTTGCTATTCATTTCCCTTAAATATCTGTATATTCATATCAACAGAATTTGAATTTAGACATATTTTTCAATTTTGTTTCAGTGATAAGCATTAGCAACTTTTGGCTCAATTTCATTAGAATACTGACATTATTAAAACATGCTTTGTATATAAAATTTATGCCAGCATTAAGTGACATATTTCCCAGTTGTAATGGTTATAACATTTCTCATCTGTGGAAAGTGATGTTTATATTTGATAAGTATCATTTCATCATTGATACTTTGTTCTCCTTGAGCTAACTTTCTAAATACATAATATTTAGATATATTGCAAAAGATGATGTAAAGATTTTATATTTTTCTGAGTGTTTCTAATGTAAAGATATAAATTTTGTTCATTCAGCTACAACCAATTTCATTTTTTTTTTATTATTATTTTTTATATTATTTCAGTTATTTCATCAAGATACAGTTTCTTGGAGCGGTTTGGCTGAGCCATTATGATCCCCTTCATTATAGTATTATATCCAACTTTCGATAAAAATAAATCTGTTATTTCTTTCAGGCTATAATATTCTTCCCTATCATACAATTTTTTCTAGCAGTGGCAGTGAAACATCTTAACTGTGTTTCTACTTAGGATCATTTAATATTAATGTAGATCCTATCGGCAATGTCATTGTTAAGATGTAGTTTTCTTGAAAAAAACATTAGCTTTTGCTCCTTTGTATCATCATGGCCAAAGGTAGCTGATGTCTTACACACACATAATACATGTTACACATTATACACTCCTTAAGAAAAATAAATCTACTTATATCCAAATATCTTTTAAAAAAAATAGAACAAGTATGTGCATTGGGGTGCATCGGAATGAGAACTCAGAGAGCTGAGTTCAAATTCCAGTTGATATTCATTACTTTCACTTACTCACAAATACCCTTGGGAAAGGTATGAATCCATCTCTTCTTCCTCCAGTTATAGGTTGAACAGCTGGACAGATTAGGTTCCATAGCCTTGGTTGGCAGCCAGTCTAACACAGAAAGAAATGGTAAACTGCTGTGGAAGATCTTCTGCCTAGTCAGTCGTGAATCCTAAAGGGACATGATCATCCAAGCATGTACCATGTATGGCACTTAACTGACTGAGTAAAAGCTAAACAGAGGAAGAAAGTATAAACTATATAGCTTCATATCCTCTTTTCATGGGAAAAATTTGTTTACTGTAGTAAAACTAATTGATAACATATGGCAATGTAGGAAGCAAAAATAGGCTTTTTACTTGATTTCAAAATTTTGGGCTATGATGTCAAACACTTCTCTTCATGAAAGACATTTTATATTTAAAAATGTATAATAGATTTCATTAAAAATTAATATAAGTTTAGAGAAAGTCATTATCTTAATACAAGCAAAGCAATCTTGAAAATTTAATATCTAAACATTTAATGAAACTTATCAATATTATTCATTAATAATATTATTGTAAGCAAGGATTAAATCCCATAAATCACTTTAGAATAAATTGTCAAGTAATTAAAAGAATAGAAACAATTGTTTTTCATGATTTGAATGTTGTTCATTTGATATTTATTGAGCATTCCATTTATTTATTCAAGCTAATTAGCTAATAACATCACACTAAGTACAAAGATTCTTGTCTTACTTCAAAGCAGGTCAGACTATGATGAGATAAGAGAAATTGGACATGGTCTTATTATATATAATAATAGCGAAGATACCATGGAATGTTCGGTCAAGTATTTTGCTGTTGAGCTTTGAATTTTATGACTTCAGCAAGCAAATATAACTCAATATTTTAAGCAATTTTAAATATTCACAGCAATTTTATCTGTATATGCTTTATTAATAATGTCCCAGAAATTCCAGATATTTTATTTTCACTCTTTTTATTGACAATAAACAGAAATAAGCATAGAAAATTTAAACATATTTATGATAGACAAATAAGAAGTATAACTGAACTATATTGAAAAACATAGGTCATGTAGGTATTATAGAGGCACCTTCTTTAATGTTCTGCTCCTCCTTTCAATTTTAGTTTCAACCATGGACTGTTTGCCATTTGTTTATACAGGCCTTTTTGTGTGTGTGTGTGGGGGGGGGAATTAATAATATATATATATATATATATATATATATATATATATAAACATACACTGAGCAACTAATGGCAGCCGAGATCAGTGTCATGTCATTTAAGATGGATTAGCTTCAGCATTTGTCTTCATAAATATTGTTCAATGATATTTAAAATGAATGATCACAACCAGAGTTGGAGTGAGAAAATAGAAGCAATTTCTGAGAAAATCAAATTGCAACTTCTTTAAAATCACCTGACAATATTTTAAAACCATTCTCTTCTTAGAGTGAAAAAAGATTATATTATTCAGATAAAATCATTTCATCTACACAATGAAGAATCAAGAAGTGAGAGTCTGAAATGGTCACTGTATAATGTACAACCTATGTAATTAATGTACAAGTGTTGAGTTGATAAAGATGATTATGTTGAAAATTTAATAGTTTTTTTTTATAAAATAATTGTTTTTTTATTACTAAGCTACAAATTTATTGATTTATCTATGTAATTCAGATTCTTTCCTAGACTACAAGTGTAGCAAAAAAATATTTTAGAAAACAGTTGGTAGCTTAATCATTGCATTTAATTTACCTTCGATTTATTTTCTTGTCCATTTTTTTCTTTTTTCCATAATGTTTTAGCTTTGTATTCTTTCCTTCCTCAGGTATCTGCTGCATTCTAGAATGTTCTAGAAGAGGATCTTTGGAACCCAACAGATACTTGCCGAAGGCTGTTGTGCACAGAGTTGAAACATTTTGGTGGGGGAAAAAGTGACAACAGCAATTAGTCTGAATCAAATAACAAAATTCAGACAAGAGATAGTAGATTACTTTATCTTCAAAATGCAAATAAGTTCTTAAACCAGTCATAAATAAAACAAATACTACTACTAATAATAATATTTTATAATATAAAACAATAATTATTTTGAAAAGCTTGTTTTCACAAAATTTAAAGTCCTCATGGTTCAGCTGAAATACAATTTCCAAGTGTGGTCTTCTGTCAGTTGGCTGATTTAATTTAGCAGCATACCACCTCTACAGGTTATGTCATGTAGAAATCTAAATATTTTAGCACAATTTTATGGCTTCAGCTAAATATATTTTAAATGCAATTGTATGCCTTCAACTACAGATAAAATGTATTGTTGGTAATTCTATTATAAAATACTCATCACTTACTTTGAATATGTATTGTCTGTAATTTTTTTTCATATAAAAATGTATTGCTGGTACTTCTACTATAAACATGTATTGTTATACCTTCACGGTGTTTTGTTTTTGTTTGGGGGTTCACTGTTTGCCCATAGCTTGGAACTGAGCAGATGCTAGCACCCTGAGTCAGGATGAACCTGGGTACAACAGCAATTAAAAGATGGTTACAAGCTCCTCAAACCGACCAATTTTCTGAACAGAGACTTTGCTGCCAGATGTAGTTCATCATCATACTGTGATCTTCAGTGATGATCTGATTCATGCATGTATATAGGATAGAGAGCAATTATATGTATATAATTGTGAACATAACTGTAAATATATTTAAAGAACAAACTTTTGTCCATTATGTAACAAATAAGATTTCTTTATTATGATAATTCTCTATTCATATATAAACAAATTTCTATTTTGTCCCTCATCTTCAGGTGAGAGTTAAATCCAGGAAGATTTGCTTGACAAGAATAGAATCAAGTAACTTTTTGTGTAAATTTAGAATCATATGCCAAGCAACAAAGTCTGTGTTAAAATAATACAGGAGTGGCAGGCCTAAAACAAAGAGCATCACCTTTTTAAAGAAGCAGCTTGTATTAGCAAAAATAGAAAATATATTAGGTTTATTATGATTTATCAAAAAAGTTTGAAAGTTTATCTTATTAGTCATACAGTAATTAGTCATTTATTTGGTACAAGATAGTATTGTATTTAGAAACTGAACCAATATTGTTGTAGACATCTAAAAACTTTTGCTAATGATAATGGTTTATTTGGAAGCATTTCACTGTCATGAATAGAAAAGGAATTGTTTTTAAAAACTCCTAAACCCTAAGTCAACCATATGCAATGATACATATACACATACAAAGATAAAAACAGGTTTATTGGATGTGAATAATATATTAATTTGGAATGAAATCAACCTTCTCATATAAATAGATACTTAATTTACCAAAATAATTCTTCTAACATGCTAGGTAATTTTTGCATGAACAGATATCAGTCAATTGTCATACGTGATACACACTTGGACGATCACGTCTTGAAAGAGACATGACTGACTGGGCAAAAGATTATCCCGCAGTAGGTTGCCATTGCTTTCTGCAGTAGACCAGTTGTTAGCCAATACTATCAAACTCGAGCGGTCCTGTTATTTAACCCATAACTGGAGGAAAGAGACGGATTAATACTATTCCCAAGGGTATTTGCGCGTAAGTGAATGCAAGGAATTCAACTGGAATTCGAACTCAGCTCCCTGATTTCTCTTTCTGAGCCAATATCCACTGATATGTTTAATTATCCAATACAAAGAAAGAATATATTTGTTTTTGTACTACATTTCTCTTCAAAGGAATGTGCAATCGATATTATTAAAAAGAGCTTATTTCTATCATCCAAATCTTCTAGAAAGGATGGAGCTGCAAAAATGGATATGCATTGATGTAATTCCATTGTGAGTCTAGCAGTTCATGACTTTAGTTCAGACAAACTTTTTGAGGGCACTTGAAATTAATGTGACTGATTAATTTAATTGGTGGTCATTTGTCACAAAGAAAAAAAATCAAAATCAAATTTCTTCAGAATATCTGAGATTTTTAATTTATTTTTCTCGTATTTATTCTTGTAAATGTCTCCTTGAAAGAGATGACAGTCTCCATCACAGTGATGAATAATAACTATCAGTCCATATTAATCATAAAAATGTTAAATTATGATTTTGTCATAAATTAATTGTTTAAGGTGTACAGTATTGATTTGGCAAGTGTTAACAATATAAAAAAACAATGATAGAAAATATTTGAATATAATCAATAATTTAAAAAAAAAAATGAAAAAATTGAAACACACTGATCAGAATTGATTGATGATAGGATGAGAAAAAAGTTAGTGAAGATCACTTAATGCCATTTATATGCACCCCACATCCGCCACCAAGAGAATTTTTAGTAAATTCTGTCTGAGAAGATCTAATGTAAAATGTCAACTGACAAACATTTTAGTGTGGGGAGGCATTTCTTCATCAAGAGATAATAGCCAGTAGTCATCTACAGGTTGATTTTCTCACAATTTCACTGATCTGATGATAATTCTCAACAATGACTTGCCACTTTTGATTAAACATCATTAGACCAAAATAATCTGGAGACCAAACAACAGGCTATGCTGTGGCAACATATTCTTTATGGGTGAAGAAATTAAAAACACAAAAGTTGGCAGGAAAGTTCAATTGCTGAGTATCTTTTTAAGAGTCAAACAGTTAATGCAACATATTATTCTAACTTGCTGAGCAAATAAAAAGAGGTGTTGAAAGAAAAGTGTCAAGAGAAGCTGCAGAAGAGTGTTCTTGATTTTTGTAAGATAATAATTCAGCTGCTCACAAGGTTAGCAAGACAATGGATGTTTTGAAGAATTTGTATTTCAGTGCATAGACCATCCACCAGACTTAGTAAATTTTTCAATCACTCATTTCCAATTAGAAAATAATAAGGCATTTAAAAAGAAGATTTTACATTGATAACAGCAGCAATTATTTATATTGTTTTCTTCATCTTTTGGTCATGTTCACAACTCCTTATAGGCCTATTTTTTATCTAGTTAATTGTTGTTATTAATGTCAATACCTTTTTTTGTAGTTTTAGTCTTGTATGTCTTTCTCTTAGGATATTAGAGATTTTTAAAGAGGTTTTGTATGTACATTTCAGATAAATATTTAGGGCAGCAGATCCTTAGTGTTCTTAAAAAAATCCTATAATTATTCCAGATTTTATTCTGCTGCAGTGATTAAAATAATAGTTTATGAGATCATTCTTGATGATAGATTTTCTGTAAATTTTTAAATGAAGGTTTTATACAGCATGATATCAAGGAAAAAGAACAATAATTTTCTGTTTGTATATATTCTTGCCAGTTTACAGATATATTTTATATTTATATTTGATTTTATACACATGTGCGCACACACACACACACATATGGTAGAAATATATAAGCTCACTACAAGGAAGTCATTAATATAACCAATCCCACACTAGTTTGTCATATTAATTCCCATTTTTTGATTTTATTCAAAATTCAATACAAATTTCAATTATTTGTTGTATAGTAAGATATGTAATAATAAGTAACAATTATGTAGATATTTTCCTTTTAATATAGTGATATGATTTAGGATCATTATCTTAGCCAAAATGTGAAATGAAACTCAGATTTTCAATACAAAGAAATAGCCTGAAATAATGTCAGTAAACCTTATTGATAAGAAAAAAGATTTCTTTGTAAAAATGTTTCTTTGAAGCTAATTAGACATCTTGGGTGGAAAGAAACTGAACTAAGAAATGGAGGCAAAAGAAAATTACATGAAAAAAAGATTATCCACAAAATGTTTGATAAAAATGGATGAGGATGATTTTTAATATATATATATATATATAAAGCGTTTATTCAGCTAGTCACTCAAAATACTGATTTGTTAAGTGCATGAAACTTATGTTTGAAGCTCCTGTCCATCATTTGTTTTGTACTTGTGCCACATTATGTTGATGAGTTATTGTAAAATTCGACTTTCAGTCCACCTGAGAGACAATTCTTTCATTTATTACAGCATTGGTAACAGAAATGTTATTTTTTTGGTAATTAGATTGTTATTTCACAAACAAAGCTACACAAGTAATATATAGAAACATCCATATTACTTTCCTAGTTTTATTTTTCCTCAAAGTTGGAATATTTTTTATTGATTTTAGATTAATGAAAAGAGAAGTTATAAATCTTATATCATGCAAACAATGTTACATTATGAGGAGTTTGTTATTGCAAATGAACAACTGCGTTTGGCACCATTTCTAGCTGAAAAGATTCCTCAAATCTGAAAGTATTTACAGCAAAATCACCAGCATCTTGGGAAACCTCTTTAATTTGATTAATAGCTGCAGAAGAAAATGTCTACTTTAAATTCCCTAATGTCAGCAAATGTTAGTTTTTGTAAAAAGGGAACAAAAGAAAGAGAAAAATTAATAGATCATTATTTTAATATATAATGAAAAATTTTAATTTGTCTCTGGAAAACATGGAATAAAATATATGTATTAAAATGTACACATTTGTAGATGGTAAAATAATCCTTTTTTATACATAATGCTGACTAGCAAAATATTATCAATGTCTACCAAACTATTAAAATCAATATATAATTTAAACTTGGTAATTATGTATTATAGAAAAAATTAAAGTATGTAAATTAACAATGAAAGCTAACATGTTTGGCACTAATTTAATCATATTTTTTTAAGTGGATCAAGCTGAGAACTTTTCAGTAGCCCTTTATATTTTTTCTGACAAATGGTGAATGCTTTAAAAAGTAGTTTACTTATTTTCAGCTTTCTTTTTTAATTTTTTTTATGCCATATCCCTTCAGAACATGGGTGATCATGGCTTTTTATAGATTCCATCTCTTTATTGTCTCTGAATTGCCATGAATTCTTAAGAAAGACAATGGACTGGTCTCAATTCACTTTCTTCAGTTTCGAATTCAAAGTTATCTTTTCCCCTAAGACTGGCTGTCATCAATGGTTAGCCTACCATATTAACTAACCTAATGTGGAAAGGAATTCATGTTTTCCCAAAGGTATTTGTGAGAAAATGAATGCAACAGATGCAATCAGAATTTGAACTCGACTCACCAACTCCACTTTCCCAACTAATAACAATTATACACACACCTGCAAATCATCTGGTTACACTACCTTAAATAAATGATGTGATTATAATATTGTACTACTGTTCTTACTATAATTTAGATATAGTTGCTACTTTACAATTCAAATTTACAAATTTTTCCTGTGATTGTTAAAAATGCTTTTCTTATGGTACAATTCAATCTGAACAAAACATTTTGGTCTCTTTTCATATTAAACTGAGTATTGTCAATAAGTCTAAATTTATTAAGAGTCAAATCTGCAAACAATTATTACTGTCTGTTTGCTTACTGTTTTGCTTCCTTTCATTTGCTTGTGTTTAATCAAAGCAAACACATCTGGGTAAGAAAACATCTGAGGTAATACTGGACAACAAAAGTTTGAAAGTTGGTTTTAGCAAATTTTGGATTACTAATTGCAAAAATAGAAACAACTTTTACCTGTTACATCAACTTTTTGTTCTATTATAAACTGTTAAATTTTAATCATATTAATTTTGTAATGTAAGATGTCTGAATGATGGAATGTTAAGCAACATCAGGTTTCTTTTGTTGTATAGGAAATATAATATAAAAATTTGGCCCAAACCTTTAGCCTTGCACTATTATATATGAAGAAATACAACAGATTTGCTATATTTTTATTTTTAACTTCCAGAATGATATCCTTAAAATAACACATCAAAATTCCCTCAAGCCATAGAAAATGTTTAAATTATACAAATTATTTTTGCTATATTTGTGAAATCTTTACAATATTAAACCAAATGATGAACATTTCATGAAGAGATCATAGTTTGGTTTATTTGCTGATCTGGACAAATCATAGGCCCCACATCAAACATGCAAACCATGTGTCAAACTTTTATACCAGTGGACAGAGGAAGCTAGAAATAGACTAGCATTTGGTATTTGAATGACATGCAAGAGCCCCAAAACCTACATAACTCACTGTTATTTTTGTTTTACAAAGATTTCTGGTACTAATAAGAAAACTCATACGAAATTCAATTACCAAAATCTGAATTCAGCCATTTGTCTAGTGATCCATTCAGATAAAATTTCTTTAACGCCTTCACTAGAAAATGAAAATGATATGAATACATCAGACGATATTCCAAAATATAATAGCAATTTTGGAGGTGCATCAACCACAGAACCCAAAAGTTCAAATTAAATGACTTGGTTAGAGATTCAGGCCTAGCAAAAAAATTAACTGTTAGCTTCAAGACTGTAAGACAAGAATTTACTAAGATACTTTATGATTTTATTACAACAAAAAAAAAAACACCTATTACTGTACTTTGCAACTGACAATTTCTATTGTCATGACATGTTAAGATTGTTGAATGTTACTGATGTGTTACCACTGCATGTGCCAAGTGGTAGATATTGGTAGATAGTTTAAAGATGAGCATAAAGTATGCATTACTTCATCATGGAAATTAACTTGGTTCAATTCTCATCAGTCCCTCTGTACATCTCAAAAAAGAATATTAATGCATAATGCGAGGTTGTAAAAAATACCAGGTTGGGAAACTGGCGCGGGATATCCTTCTCTCAATGAGGGAGAATGGGCCTCTCTTAAGCCATGGTAGACAACCCATCTAGTGATGGTGTCATGATAAAAGCACCCTTGGTAGCTCTAGTGAAGCATCAAATATTCAGCTACTGACAAGATTTTGAATCTCGGCCGAGGCCGCAGAATGATGATGAATGCATAAAAACAGCACGATAAACTGAAATATGATAAAGACAACTAGATTGTTTATGGTGATTTGAAAATTTTACTTTTTTTTAGTTTTTAACTTTTACTTTTTACTTTGGTCAACAAGAAGGATATACAAAATAGTTATATTTCCTGTGCTTGTGGGACAATCAATCTGAAGACAAGCATTGAGCACAAAATATTTGACCACTCAGAACAAACTTGATTGCTGAGGTAAAAAAAAAAAAAATAGATGGCACAATATTTCTGCAAGATTTAAAAAGAAAAAAGAAAAAAAAAACTTTCCTCCACTTCATATTAAACTAGACATAATCTCAAAAGAGAGAGTAACTATTTCAATAGATGCAGCATTTCTGAGATTGAGTTATGAAAAAAAGCTTCATGTTTTGGATGAGCTAAAAATAAGAAATTAATCAATAATTTAATTTCAAAAACTCAACATTGACATGGGGAACAGGATTTTTTTGTTGTGAGAAAACTATTTGTGAAATACAAAGGCTGAAAAATAAAAACATCTAGTTGAAACAGCTTGAAAGTTTTCATCTTTTGGGATGCAAGACGAGCATAAAGATTCATTTCTTCAACAGCCATCCTGATGAATTTTGTGGTAACGTAGATGATGTGAAAGACAACAATGGTAAATGCTTTCATCAAAATATTAAAGTTATAGAGAAAAGGTATCATAGCCAATGAGAGAGCCATATGATGGCAGGTTACATTCAGAGTAATCAAAGACACTATCCAAGTATTAAGCACACCAGCAGTTCCTCAGAATTAAAATATGTTCCCTGAATATGTAGTTTTCTGACTTAATATACTAAGTTTTTCTATCAAGATGAGAATTATTCAGATGTATCTTAACTAATAATTACATGTCAAACCTCTAAATGCTAGACTTTGTTGCCATTATGTATCAGGGTTTTGAGCAGGATTGTGTTAAATTTATACTACACATCATAAAAAAGATTTAAGCCATAGGTAAAAAATGATGGATCCTTTTTAATTAGTGACCCCAAAATTAAGTGAAAACTGCTTTCAAACTGTAGTCACCAAAAATGTGTTCACCAGTCTAACAAAATATCTGATTATCTATAAGGTTAATTTTCAAAGTAGGAAAGTTAAAAATCAATATATAAAAGACTGTTGAAGGCTATAAAATTTTAAGAAGTCTATATTAACGTGTAAGATACTAATTTATTCAGGTATATGAGATATTGTGTTAATCAAATGTCTCTATAATGTAAAAAATTCTTATCTAAAATTCTTGGAACTGGAAGTGCATTGGTTTTCAGATTATTTTTTTTTTTAGTTTGAAATACAGGCTATTTGTGTGTAGCATCTATAAAATGAGACAACTTGGGAATGAAACCCAAACATAAACATGATATCTCTTTACATTTCATAACACAGCTTATACATATACCCTGAAGGTAGTTTTATAAAAAAAAACACTTTCAGGATATATGTATAAGCTATAAAATATAATCTGAAAGTAGTTTTATATAAAACTAGCACTAAGTTGCATGGCATGAAAAGAGTATAAATCTACTTTCAGTTTTTTTATACAACCCAGACATTAAATATGGGCGATAACTCTTGTATTTTTTTAAAAAGTTATTCTCCATGTAATAGTTACTGAGGTGAACTTATCTGTAACAAAAAATACTTGAAAATAAGAACTTAAAACAAAGATTAAACTGAGAAGTAATGCCTACTTTGTTTTTCTTTGTTGTGTAGAATAATACATTTGGAAACGGTGTGTAAGTTTTGAAACAAATCAGATGAAAAATGTGGAAGTGTATGTTAATTAAAATCAGTGAGAATACACACATAGATGTACACACATTGACACATTCTCAGTTTTATTTATATAGATTTAGTAAATTTTGTGTACACACAGATACAGGTAATGAAGCTAGCCATGTAATGCTCATATGGCTCTTTAAATGGTGAAATTAAGATTTCATATAAAAATAATGATTTGTACTTTCTGTATGTGTATAAAAAAACATGATTACTACTTACAAAAGATAAATAAATCTAACAACAAACACTACTTTTACTTTTACACCAGTTCTGAGAAATTGGAGAAGGTATATCACTGTTAATGTGAAAAGGAAAATTTGGTGAAATATTAGTTTCTACCAATGATTTGCTGTGTTTTGATTAAAATTTCACAAAATGTACAGATACAGTATTTGTAGAAAAACTAGACATGGATTCTAATTACTGTTAAATGCAATTAAAACTGAAAAAAGTTAACATTTTATTTATATCACTGCAACGCAATAATCATGCTGTGTAGCCATGTTGCTTTGTGAAATTTTCCATTTGTCGAATGTCACTTATCTAAAAGCACCTGAAAAAATTTTAGATTCTGAAGGTTTTCAAATAAACGATACTATATTTATAAGTAAAAAATATGCTGCAGAAAAGTTTGTTTGCATAATAAAACTCGACATCTTTCAAACAAGTTCTTATCAACATTTTAAATAAGGGTAAATATTAAAAGCTGAAAATCGATGGATATATTGCTCACCTAAGTACAACCTGTAAATTTTACCAATATCAATCAGTTAATACCATTTATCTGATAATAGTTCCATTAAAGTTCATATCAACATCTATAACAAAAGACAAGAAATTTGACAAACACTTATAAATAATACAAAGATGTAATATATAAATTGTAAAGAAACTTCAAATATGGTTAATAAAATGTTATTCAATTTAGGATAAGTATATTAAATACAGTTCTAAATGACAAATTGATGCATGTGAAAGACAGAGAGAGAGAGAGAGAGATCGAGATCCAATAGGAAATTTGAAAGCAAAAAAGATATAAGAAGCACCACAAGTTAAAATGTGATGACACATTTGAAACCTTTTAAGTAAAATGGTACAAACTCAAAACTAAATCTCCATATACCTTCCTATCATATGTGTAATACATAAAGAAATTATTTGATAATTGTTTATAGAAGCCAACTCTTGTTTAACTTCAGTTGAGAACTGAGAAAAATTGTCAGAATTGAAGAAAGAATTAAAAAAAACTAAAAATCTTTGACTGGTCTTTATGAATGAGAAACTGTTGTACAAGCAACAAATCTTTACATTTATGGTTAGCCTAATGGTTAGTATGAAGGCCAACGCACCCTTGATTTTGAAGTTTCTGGACATCTCCAAGGCTTTCGACAGGGTTTGGCACTCTGGCCTCCTATGCAAACTATGCGGTTATGGTATTACCGGTCGCCTGCTTGACCTAATCCAATCTTTCTTAAATAACCGCAAAATGAAGGTCGTTCTGAATGGGCGTGTCTCTTCGTCCTACAGGACGAATGCTGGTGTCCCACAGGGCTCTATCCTGGGCCCGACGCTCTTCCTTATTTTCATCAACGACCTCCCAGATGAGATCAAGTCCCAAGTAGGCATCTACGCAGATGGCACTACAATATACTCCCGCACCAGTAAGAAACATGTCGTGGTGGACAGACATAATCTCGCTGCTGACCTTGAGCGGGATCTACACTCTGTGGTGAACTGGGGCAAGAAGTGGCTTGTCAACTTCAATTCATCTAAGACCAAGCTGTTGTCTGTCAACCATTACAGGCAACCTCTCCAGCCTCCCATAAGCATGGACCAAGCGATTCTCCCGGAGAGTAATACACTACGCCTCCTCGGACTTACCCTGTCCTCAGACCTCAAATGGAACCACTATATTGAATCCATAGCAAAATCTACTGCTAAGAAGGTTGGGTCACTATGTCGATCCAGGATGTTTTTTTCCACCTGAATCCATCCTGCATATATACAAGTCAACCATCCATCCGTGCATGGAGTACTGCTGCCATTTATGGTCAGGTGCCCCTGCCGTTCTCCTCAGTGTTCTTGACAGGCTCCAAAGGAGAGTCTGTAATGTGATAGGTACTGATCTGGCGGCTCGACTGCAGCCACTTCCCCATCGTCGAAATGTGGCCTCTCTTTGTCTGTTCTATAAATACTTTCATGGCTTCTGCTCAGATGAACTTAAGTCACTGATGCCTCCTCAACAGGTGTTTACTCATGCAACCAGACTGGCAACTGGGTCCCACCCATTTACAGTCAAGTTAGCCAAATGCAGACGACAATTCTACTCCTGCAGCTTCTTCTCTCGCACTTCCCGCCTGTGGAACTCGCTCCCGTATTCTTGCTTTCCTGACGGCTACAACCTCCAGAAATTTAAATGCAAAGTCAATACTCATCTACTAACCACTGGACTCTAGCTCTCTCCCCACCCCTGTATAACCTTCCCTTTCTCTCCACCTATGTATCTGTCATAGCACCTGCTTTCTCAGCTTTCTATTGTTCCTTTCTAATTAGTTTATACTCCTCACTCTTTTCTAAATAATCTTTTTACATTTATGTAGCCCCCTGCACATCAGTGGCGTTTCCGCCTTGCTCGGGGTGAAATGATTAAAAAAAAAAAAAAAAAAAAAAATGTATCAGAAAATTTTACTTTGTACCAAACTTGGATTTATTCAACAAAATAGCAGTCTAAGTTTTACTTAGATTCTTTTGAAAATTAAGATCATATACATGAACCTGTAGTGACCTTGTAAACTAAAATCATTCAATTTAAAATTTCAGAAAGCTTTGTAAATCAAATTTCAACTCAGCATCTCAAAGACTGAGGTTATCCTGAACATTCAGATCAGGTCCAATGCGTACCACCCTCAAAATGCACAAATAGGGTGACTCAAGCCTGACTAGGGGCTCTGGGCAGTGCTGTGCAACCCTTACTAACTTAACATTTGCTTTTTTCAACCTACATTTATATACATTACAAATTGAACTATGCACAGCTGACTGTTCAAAGGATGAAAAGTTTTCATGGATTTTAACATCATTGTGGGTCATTTTTTTGTCCAAATCTGTGATTTTGCTCATGCTTAGTTTATATAATTCAGTATTCAAACTCAAGACCGGCTGCAACCACTCTCTCACCGGTGTGATGTGGCTTCCCTGTGCCTCTTACAAGTACTTTCATGGCTTCTGCTCCGATGAACTTAGAGCACTGGTACCGCCTAAGCAGGAATTTACATGAGATACTAGATTAGCAACTAGGTCCCACCCTTTTACAGTTAAACAGATAAGATGTAACCGTAAATTCTACTCCAACAGCTTCTTTTCTTGCGCTTCCCGCCTGTGGAACTCCCTTCCACAAGTCTGCTTTCCCGACAACTGCAATCTCCAGGTGTTTAAATGTGGGGTCAATAGACACCTCCTATCACTTTAACTCCCAATTATTCTCAGAACACTCTCATCTACCCAACCCCCATTCTCGGTATCCTTACCCGCCTATCACCCACCCTCTGACATTTCCTATATTTAATCATCCTTTCTCTACTCTATGTAGCCCCCTGCGCAGTAGTGGCAGTGACATACCTTGCTCGGGGTGAAACGCTTATAAAAAAAAAAAAAAAAAAATGATGTTAAAAATTGCTGCAAAACATTTAAGACAGAAACATTTCATAATGAATCAATTCTAATTTATAGCCAGATACATTGTATTTATTTTTAATTTTTCTTATTGAATTGTTCACCTATATTGCATATGATTCATTATTATACATACCTAGCAGTATAGCCCGGCGTTGCTTGGGTGTAATAAAAGCTTTAAAACTAATCCATGGTCCTGGAGCTCAGACTCAGCCTAAAGAATATTTGTATGAAGTTTGGTGAGAATCAGATAAAAATTGTGGATTTATATAAAGGACATACAGACAGATAAACAGACACACACACAAACATCTTACCTTTTATATAAAATCGATTTTCTGCACTATTGTAAGAACTGCAACCTTGAAACTTCTGAATATCGTTTCTTATGTCTTTGTCTATGAGTGTATCAAATTTGATTAAAATCAGACCACTCCTTCTATAATCTGATTTTTTCGATTATCGATTTTCAATATTTATCAGAGGTACCTCAACACAAAACCTAGCTAAAAACACTCACAGATGCTTATAGTACAACTGTGTAAATTTTCAAGAAAATCGGTTTAGCCATTTCAGAGTCTATAGGTAATGGGGACACACACACACACACAGACAGACACACACACACACAGACAGACACATATACACACAGACAAAGTTCCATTTATAAATAAGTTTAGATTAGGTTACAATAAAATTTGTGTTTTATGTGAATACTACCTTATAAAAATTGAGATGTAGTAGAGTGTGTATGTGTGTGGGGAAGGAGGCCTGTATCATAGATTGGGTGGGAGCACAAAACTGTTTCACTGGTTCTGATCCAGATAAATTACTTAAATTTCAGAATAGAAAAAGCCAGAAGAGATAAGAGTTCTTAAGTTTAAATATGGTTTTGATTAATCAACAGCTTTTGCAATATTTTTGCATTTTTCATAAAAAATATATGCAAATTCATTTAGTTTCACACTGGTTGATTCTTGTATGCACAAACATTAAAAAATGCAAAAACATGCAAAATAAAGTTACATAAGCAATTTATAGATTTCAGATTCTGACAAGTTTTGCATGATTCTCAAATGAAAATTAATAAAATGGAATTCTTCAGTGATGAAAGCATTGCATTTAGTCACATTTATTCAGAATTGCATTTTATCAGAATTTATGAAGCTAGAAAGAGAAATTTAGTGTATCTTGTAATTTTTGACTCAACAATTTATTTTAAAAAGTAATTTATATATATATATATATATATATATATATATATATATTGCATATATGCATTCTTGTAAATAGGCAGAGAAAGTTATTTCTATTTATAAATTTTTAAAGATGTTACAAATCAACACTGAAATATTAATGAAATTATCTATATATTTATTATTACTTACAAACATATTTTTTGAGTTGCCTAAATACTTTGTTTTTAGTTGTCTAGGGGTTACAAAAGTATATTGTCATTGGAGCAGTTTAATTTTTTAAAAAAATAACAAATATCCAAGGAAGGTTACTTGCTTGATTGTGAATCATTTGTTATATGAGACCATTTATACAACTACTAAGAGGGATGCGCTGGTACTACAGTTAAATAGTCAATGCTACTATATAAGTGCTTATAATAAAACATAGTTGACTGCAACCTGTTGTGCTTCGGTGCTGCTTATTAGTACTTCATCAAACAGTGAAATATTTTTCTGTTAGGAATTGTTATATATAGAGATTTAAAAACAACAGTTCTTACCATATCCACTCAATTAAGTGGGTATTGTGAAATTCAAAGGGTTGGACTATATTAACCAATGGAAAGTAAGGCAATGATGGATAGCTGAATGAGTTATTAGGGTAGGGTGGGGTAGAGAATTAAGATGTTGTGGAAAGCTAGATTTTTGGTGTCAGTTATAAAACATTTGAATGCATACAATTGTATTATATGTCAGCAATTTTGTCGAATGTATTTGTAAAACAGTTACAGATTTATTTTAATTTATTATCACTTAACGGAAATGTGTTAAAATATAAGGCATGTCAAACATATGTAGACAACCTAGTAGGTGATATATCATTTAATTGAAACAAATTATCAGAAGATGGGAGAATCAATATATTGATGAGAGGTAGTAGATGAGAGTAGATTATGGGATCTAGTTATATTTTAGTAGAAAATAAATTGGCTATACCTTAGGGTATATATATATATATATATATATATGGTGTAGCTTAAAAAAATGTAGGTGTGCATCGGGAACAGTCACACACAGACTCACAGATTGCCTTTAAAGGCAATCTCTGAGTCTGTGTGTGACTGTTCCTGATGCACACCTACATTTTTTAAGCAACACCATTCAAACTTTCTAAGGACACATATCTATAGGGAAGCCAGGCTCGACACATACTTTTTGGTGCCGATTGTTTACATTTACTCTGTTAAACATCTAAGATCTAAGATGGTTGCTAAATTATGTCACAGAAATCAAATCACACATGTCAAACGGGACTAAAAAAAAAGGAAAAAGAAAATGAGCCTTTATATTTAATTTTTATTCCAACGTTTTTAAAATTCACTTGGTCAACAAAAAAAATGTGAATATTTTTCCCCCGTAATTTTTAAACAAAAGAAATATTTAAAAAAAAAAAAAAGTGTTTTTTCAAACAAACACAAAATATGTAAAAAAAGAAGTGCCAATGGTTAATTTAATTATTTAAGTCTTTTTTTTTTCAGATTTAATATTTCATACTTCAGAAAATAAAATTAAAAAAAAATAAAGCATTATTATAACTTTTTCCTCTAAAATTAAATGTCTACATTTTTAAATATTCTTAGAAAATTTCTGAACTGATAGCGTAATAGTTTTTATATTTCTAATTTCAGTGAAACAAAATAAATAATTTTTATTTTTATGTTAAATTCATTTAATTAACAAAAACATTTTCCCCTGTAATTTTCTAACAAAAACAAATGCAATATTGTTTACAATGTCACACAAAACATCAAATCATGTTTACACAAAACAAAATAAAATATATTCTTTTAATGGAATTTTTTAACAATTTTTAAACAATTTTTTATATTATTATTTTTTATATAACCAAGTCCTACTACTAAAATGTTCTGAGTTACATGGGCAATGCCAAGCTATGATGCTAGTATATATATATATATATATATATATATATATATAGAGAGAGAGAGAGAGAGAGAGAGAGAGAGATAAGACAGTGATGACAGATGGAAGTTACTTAACAGGTTTAATGTAGGGAATTTAATAATTTGAAATTTTTCCTGTAAATACAGAAAACATGGCTCATGTAAAGATTTACAAGTTCTAGTTTTTTTGTTTTATTTATATAATATTTTCTATAAAATTTTAATAATGAAGTCCAAATATTTGCTTTTTTAAATAAAAGATGCATAATCTGAGCCCTGTATTTTACAAAAATAAAAATAACCTAAAATTTCTTTAAAAAGAATAAAATTTAATATCATGGATGCAAAAGATAGAAAATAAAATTTAAAGAAATTTGTAGAAAATATTTTTACAAGTAAATTGCTTCATTTGCAATTATGTAATTACAAAATCAGATTTTTAATGTTTGTTCAAAGCAATTAGTTTAGATATATAGATATGCACAATGTATAAGTGTATATATAGGATGGTGAAAAAAAACATTTTAATAGAAAGAAAAACTAAATCTTTATAAAAATTGAAAATTGCCCAAGAAATTAGAAAAAAAAAACAAGTAGAGCTTCCTTCTTAAAAATGTAATACAAAGGAAATGGGGGGATTCAATTCTGAGGATGTAGTATGGTTCTATAGAAATAGCAACAGAGTAGAAACAGGTTTACAATGCTGTGTCTGTGTTGAAAGAGGTTGTAGAGTGGAAAATAAGTATTCCACTCACAAGACCTGAGTAAAGAATTTTGTACACTGTCAAGGATAGAAAATGAGGATATGAAGACTAAGTAGGTTTAGCATAGATGTAGCAGTAATATACCACTTTTGATCTAATCTGACTCTTGTAAAGATAAAGCATAGCTGAAGGAGTCAGGTACTTTCTGGAGCTGTACAATGAGCTGACCATTCCACCAGTATCTTTAGGAATGGATCTGATATATGTTCCACTTAGGGACTGTGTGAAATTTAGTCTCAACAGACATCCAAAGCATGGAGCCTCATTGAAAATGCAACCATTCATTCTGATACAGAAAAGCTCAGGGTACAAGTAGTGATAACGAAATGTTACTAACATGGTTTTATAGGTATTGAAAGTTACAAGCCAGTTTCCCACTCCCATTGAGCTGTTAGAACTAGGTTAGTGGAGAGCTAAGCAGCAAGGCCCTGAATATCTTGATTTTTGGAGGTGTTTCCATAAACTGCAGTATTATCAGCATATATATTTACTAATGATCCGAGAATGATCCCAAAATGATCATTTATAAAAAGTAGAAAAAAGTAGGACCAAAGAGAGAACTTTGGGGGGACCCAAAATTGATCTCTTGGCCTACAGAAGACTGCCCATTTAAAATGATTTTCATGGCCTTATGGGTGAGAAAGGATTTGATAATTGCATAGACTTCCAAAAATGCAAGGACTGGAGAGTTTAACAAATCATTATGTCACATTGATTCTGTGTGTAAAACATCATTTGTGAACCTAAAGGAGGGAAACCTATATGGTCTGTCAATCAAGAGTTTGTTTCTAGAAAGGTGAACAACTTCCTTGGTAATAATAGCCTCAAAGAGTTTGCTAATGATATTAAGGAGTCTGGTATGGTGATATTATGATGTGTATGAATACTTGCCACCATTCTTGAAATAAAGTTGACACCTTACATTGACAGGAAGTAGTTCTCCTTCAGGTAGTATTTAAGCAATGTTGCCATGATTGGAGATAACTCTGGACTAAGGCTCTTACATTACTACAACAAGGATTTTATCAAGACCAATGGTCTTTGTAAAGTTAAGACTTTTGAAGAGTCTGGCAACTTATGTTTCATGATGGCGGTGGTGTGTAAGAGAATTATCCTGAATGTCTGAGTTTGAGGCAAAGTTCAACACAAAAAACTTAGTCTTGTTCAACAAAGATGAAATAACCTTGGTGCCATTTACAGTAGAAAGTAAATCTGGTTTGCCTCTTTTAAGAATCTTATAGATGATTTTCCAGAACTCACAGAGACCAAGTCTTGTTTTTAACTTATGCTTGAATTGACTTTGCATAGCTGATCTTAGCATTTTCCAGAACTTTCATGAAATGGTTGATGGCAGTTCTCAATGCAGCAAGTTTTGGTACACCATTCACGATAATAAAGATGGTAGTCTGCTTGCTTCACCATCATGGTATTCAACAATTGCTTCCCCCATGACCCTAAACAAGTCTGAAGGTACCAGGCCAGAACTGTAAGGTGAAGAAGTCAAGCTTATCTAGATAAGTACTGTGATGGCTCATTTGAATCTTAAGTTGCCGTGAGGCTTTACGCAGGCACTTGGAAAAATGTATCATTCCTCTTCAAACGTAACCTAGCTCAATGAAACCTTTATGAGTTTTGGAAATGTGCTTATGTATGAATCAGAACTGATAATGTTGCTATTGGGTATTTATTCTGACAGTATTATTTCCTTTTGTCCTCAAAACACAGTGGCCATCACTTTACTTACTCAGCTGCCTTTATTTTCTATGAGATTCCACACTATTGAACTTTTCACTCTGTTTCATAGTGGTGAACTCAGATTTCATATTCTGCTTTGGAAGGTGTACTCCATGTTGTACAAGCTCACCTCCTTCATAGAATTGGTTGGAATTCTAGAACGTTTTACAGACCTTTTGAGTAATCAAGAAACTGCACCATGCTGCTGTAATCCTATTTCTATAAAAAAAAATGTAATTCTTAGTTTAATACAATGGAACAAAAGAAATTATTATTAGTGGTGTTGTTGATTTTGCAGTTTATTGTAAATCGCGATATGAGCACTGATTAGAAATATTTTAATACTCGGATGCTTGTAAAATCTGGAAAATAGAAAAACTAGCTGGAAATTGGGAAGAAAAGAAAAATATATTTTTTTCATTGTTATTCAGAATCGGCTTTTCAATCGTTAGAGTGAAAAATAAAAATAGTCAAAACAAAACTGTCAGGACTTTTGCATGGGTTAGGGTAAGGTCGGATCTTTAGTTTCCACATTTGCTGAGAAAGGATTTGAAAATTTGAAAACCTAAAATGATGTAATTAAGAAGAAAAGGCTGAAGAGAAATTACGTCAGAAAAGGTGTTGTTATATCATTACCTTGGTTTAACCATTGAAGTAACTCCACCTTGAAATGTGTAGATGGAAATAATCTCATTGGTCAAAGTTTTGATTTGCATAGATACCCAGTGTCCGTCATTCATCCCCCAAGAGATTTGGGGACAAGTATAAAAATTGAGACTGCAGTGAGAAAAATCAGTAGTTGGAGTCAGTTGCAATTGAGATGTAACGACTGAGGGAAAAGAGTTCCCAACTGGGAGCCATGCCAATTGATTGCCAGCCATAGAGATAGTGACAGTTGTCTCCCATAGAACTCATGGCTGAAGATATAAAGAAATGAAGAAAAGCCTACCACCAATCAACTTAATATAGTTAAAGTCAAATAATGCACCTCTGATAGAGTCCCAGTTAAGGATGTATAGAAACAGAGTAATCTGAGAAAGGGTTAAACTAGCTGAAAGGAAATTTTTTTCTTGTTGAGTGAAAGAGACAAGACGAATCTACTATCATCAATATATACCCCAAGCCTTTCGCTCCACTTCGGCTATTTCTGTAAAGCTTCAATATATTTCCATAAAGCTTTGATAAAGAGCCCTGAAAGAAGTTTTTGTTTTAAAGGTAACTGGAAAAATTGAAAGCTCTGATTATTCTAAACAAATCTTTCGCTCTGTTGTGAACACTGAATTCAACAATTGTACATTCTGCTTTTACTGTTAATTATTTTTTTTATATATAAAGACTTTTTCTGTAACTCATCCAGGCGTCTTTGAACTTGTTCATTTATTTTTTTTTTTGGTGCCATGTTTATTTTATCAACACAAGTGTACATGTGTGTCATCTGGTTTGAAGTGATAGAGAAACGGCTACCAGATTTCAAAGTGTCTTTTCTGAGATCAAAGGACACAGCATGGGCAGAGAAGTTCATCGTTGTAATAGACATTTTGAGGACCAGTTGTTGTGACGAGGCCATCATTACGATTAGCGACCCAAGAGCATTGTCATAACTGGTTCCATTTTGACAGCATCAACCCTGACACAGGTTCTGGACCAGGGGCAGTGAGCCAGCCGGCTGGCAGTGTTACACTGCAAGCAATAGCATAACTAATCAAAAGGCTTTCACAGAGTTTGTAATAGTGATTCTTTCATTAGTTGTAATGGGAGCATCCATCTGTTCAGCCCTATCTGCATGCACAACAACAGCTGACCTGCCACTGTGAGGCCTGTTACTAAGATCAGTTTATTGTCAGTAACTCTACTCACCCATCTCTTTATTGTGCTTACATCAAATCCAACCTTTCCATAAAAATTAACTAACATCATATGAATATTTTACAGTACATTTTCCTTCCAAAAACAGGTTCTATGATACCATGTTGCATTTTATGTGTCGAAAATGGGCCATGATTATGAGTAAATAAGTGAAAGTAATACCACAAATTATTACCCTGCACTTTTAGACAATATGCTTTTAGCTTAAAAATCCTAGGAATTGTACTACTTTAAAGGTTAAATTAAAACAGATATCACTTTTGACCAATCATATACATATTCAGACCATGAAGGAGTTCTCACTGATTTTTCATGAAAAGTGATGTTTTATTTACAAAAATTAGTTAGAAACATATCACTGAAAATATTGCCCATCGCTAGCCACTACTTTTTCCCCATCTTTCTAGCAGCATTTGAATTCCACATAAAAAAATACATCTTTTGAGGCTAACCACAAGTCAATCCATTTTTTAGTATCTTCATAAGAATGAAAGTACTGCTCAGCCATCCCATGTTTTGTCCATCAAAACAAGTGATAATCAAATGAGGCAATGTTTGGTTAATATGGTGGCAAGTAGTTTTGCAACATGTGGCCTAGTGTTGTCATGTTGCAAAATCACTTTGTTGTGTGTCTGCTCATATAGCAGTCATTTTTTTTCTTCAATGCTCAACTCAAATGTATCAGTTGTAGTCAATAGTGATCTCCCACAATGGTTTTGGTTGGTCTGAGCAGCTCATAATATACTGCACTCAGCTGATCCCACCAAATGCAGAGCAGAAGCTTCACACCATGAATTTTCGTCTTTGCTGCTGATGTTGATGTATGGCCGGGCTTACCCAACAATCTTCTTATCATAGTGTATTAACCTTTCATAACCAGTCACAATATGATGCAAAAAAACATTTCCTTCTCTGCTACTAAAGCAGCTATTCACACACGACAAGATGCTGTTCGACACCTCTCGGCTTCAACTTGTACGGCACCCAATATCCTTACTTTTGAATCATTCCTAATGCTTTCAAACATTTTGCAAATGTTGTTTGATCAAATCCTAATGATTCTTCAAGTTCAGCTTGCACCTGACATGAGTCTTCATAAAGTAATGCCTCCAATTTTTTTTCTTCAAACTTTTTCAGTGTGTCAGAGCATTCTTTCTCTTCAACATCAAAATCAATATTTTTGAAGCATCTAAACCAATCACTGCATGTTAATTACAACAGAGCATTGTCACCGAAAGACTCAACAAGAATTCTATATACTTCAACTGCAGATTTATTTTGAATAATGCAGTGCAACAAAATTCCCTGCAAATACACTTTCTTTGGCACAAAATCCAACATGTTTAACACTATGAAAACAATTTTTTTTACACGTCGGCAAAATGGCATACACTGAATTTCACACTTGCTTATGGTACTTCTTTATAGATGTATTGCCATCTGAAAAACACATGCACACAGTTCAGGGAACACCATCTGTTAGAAAACATTGAAAACTTATTTAAAGAAATTTTTGAAGTTATAATTATTTTATTTCCTGATAACAAAATTCAGAATTTTTAATATAATAATTTGATTATCTCAGATAGGGTGTATATATATATAAAAACAAAAGATACTCCAAAAGTAATACCTCTTATTTATTTCCCATAGAAATATTGAAACTGGTCTTCCTTGAAATGCAATTCCATTGATTTACATTGTTATTCCTGAAAACCTCTATGCTAAATTAATTTCGTGTTGCACTCACAAATTTCCTAGTATTTTGAGTAAGGATGATATTAAATGGTATTCTGTCATTACAAAATGGTGTCAAAAGTACAGTTTAAGGTGAAAAAGGTAAGGATATCCTATTTAGAAACAACCAGTACATAAATGACATACACTATTATTAATAAATATCACTGAGTGCGTATCTCTCAATAGATCAATGTTAACCAAATGAAAATAGGTGAGTTACTACAACAAGGCTTTCTGAAGGTGAATCAATATGATACCTTCCCTGTATAAGATATCCTTTGAAAGTATAGAAAGTATAATTGATGGCTTTTCAGGCTATAGAGTAGGCATCTGGGGTCTTATAAACATTGATTTTCATGATGCTCTATGGTGTTTGATTAATTTTGTGCTGCAAGTCATTGCTAGAGTTAAGGATTTCAAGTGAGATTGCTGAACTAGAAAAATCCAGTGGTTCAAGAATTTTGACTAAAAAAAATAGGCACTACAAGAAAATTAAACACTCCTCTGATAACAGAAGTAGTAGAGAGAAGTGTTAGGAAATAAACTAACAGAAGAAACGGAGGCTTGCAGAGGCCATGAGATTTTTGGTTTATGAAAGATAAACAGCTAATCATAGTAGAATGTTCTAAATTTTTCATGGCCAAAGAATGCTTGAACAGTAAAAGAATAAAAAAAAATGGTCTTCACCATGGATTTGATACCTTGTGGATCATTCATTTTCAATTATTTATCCTTCTATGATACAAATCTGCTTTTAGTTTCTGTTAATATGTAGATAATGTAACCTCCTCTGGGAACAAACAGTTTGCATGCATAAAGGGAATGAATTCAATGAATGCACAAAATATAGGAATAAGTAAGGCAAGGATGTATTATTCACCTAATTTATGTAACCAATACATTGAGTTAAGGTCTCATCAGAACTTATTGATTGGCATAACCTTAAACATATGCAATAGAAATGACATTATGGTGATTTTCTAAGTGTAGTTTAGATGTGGCATCAAGCCAAAAGTGTGGGGCATCCAGTGAGGACTCAACTTGCTACTCAGTAGTAATTGATCTAGCAAGACAAGTTTTCTAACTATTACACCATGTCAATATAATTTTCTAAGTGTTGCTTAGATACGGCACAAAGCCAAATAGTGGAACACCTACTGAAGATCAAACTCACTACTTAGTCATAATTGATCTGGTGAGACAAATTTGCTAACCATTATACCACATTGAAGTATCCAAAATGATTTTCTAAGCAGACCTTAGATGTGGCACTCAGTGAAGATCAAACTCACTATTTAGTTGTAATTGATCTAGTGAGACAAATTTGCTAACCGTTACACTACATTGGTGCGCCCAACATGTAAATAACATAATGATGGTGACAGATTCCAAAATAAAACTGAAAAAATATTAGAGGCAGTTGATGGGATCAAGAAGAAAATACTAATTTTAAAAAGATATTATAGCAGTGACATGCCTCGGTGACCCAAACAGGCCAGAGTCAGGTGTAAAGGAGTGTGGTGACGACGAATTGGCAAGCATTGGTCAGATGAAGAATCGGACAGTACTTCGTGGTAAACAGAATTGGTGTCACTTGTAGCAGTTTATATTTATTGTGCTGAGCGCTCATTGGCTGAGTGGTAGCCAGGTCGAGCGCATAAAATGTGGTATGCTCATTTTGAGGTGGGGGGTTATTATTTGAGCTGTCGTTTGCATGAGAATAACATTTTGAAGATCAAGACAAGATGTGTGAATTTGGCGTGCCTGTTTAGAATACTTTCCTGTGGTTGCTTTTTTACCAACACAATTTTTTTTCTTCCTCTTTTTGCAACAGTATCAGGTGCTGAAAGTTATCTCAGGTTTTAGAGTACAGCACTTCTTTGTCTTTGTATTCGTACAGCAATATAATCAATCTGTTTGTGGAAGGAGAAACAGTGCACTAGTAGGTGGAATTGGAAGTCCTAGAAAGCAGGAATGGTAAAGTTGAAAGGCTATTTCTCTAGGAGTGATATCTGTTAGTATTTTCTGGTAGGTTTTTTATTAGTAGCAGTAAACATATTTGATTTTTTAAAATATTGAATGACAACACTCCACCATATTAAGAACTCAGGGAGCAAAAAAATATAGTTAAAAAAAGATGTTATAGTGATTAAACTCATAACATTTTACTTTTGTCTGTAAATCCTTTGTGTCTACTGATTTTTTGTATGTTATTTCCTTTTTTGTAAAGGCTCATGTACCAACAAACAAGTTTTGTAAACAGCTTCACCTAATGATTAAACTCAAAAATCTAGAAATTATAGGAAACAATAATCAATATGCATTGTGGTGGAGTGAATATCGGCTCGGAACAAGAAATCAGAGCCAAGTTTGAATCCAAGTTGAATTTATTGCACTCACTTACACATACTCGTGGAAAAAGGCATTAATCCATCACTTGTCCCTCCAGCTATGGGTTAAATAGCAAGATAGATTGGGTTCTATAGCTTTGGCTGGCAACGATTCTAACTCAGAAAGTAACAGCAACCTACTACAGAAAAATCTTCTACCCAGTCAGGTCTCTTTCAAGATATGCTCACTGAAGTGTGTATCATGTATGAAACATTACTGACTGATTGAACAATCAATGGTATTATATTCAGCTGAAAAAATTTGGTGCATTTGTGCTACTGAATTAATAGCATTGAAAATACAGAGAGAAACTTGCTTTAGTTATTTTAATAAGGTACAAAATTTTCAAAACCTTGGTTTTACACATTTTACTACTTTATTCATAAACAGTTAAATAGTTAACTTAAATAAAAAATACATTTATATTATTCTCAAGATATATTTATATCATATTTCCTTTATTTTCTGTTGTATATGCATAAACATTTCTTTTTGGGTCCTAACGAGAAATCTAAGGTCAGAAATGGCTTCATGACAATTTCCATTGATCATTTTTGGGAAAACAAAAAAAAAAACATACAATTTGCATAGATAAAAGCTCTTCATAATGAATGAGCTTTACTTGTGAGTACAATTTTTTGTATTTCTTTAAGATACAGACTATCAAGAATCACTTCAAGGAGTCTATCAGAACCTTTTCTAATCAATCAGAAAGCTCCAACTACAACTGGAATTATTGAGGTCCTCATGTACCACATTTTTGAGATTTTCACTTCAAGATCCTTGTATTTTGATAGTTTTTTTTAAAGATCTTCAAAGATAGGAACTGCCATTCCAATAAAAAGCATGTTCTGTGTTTGGGTTCTTTGATCACAATGTCTAAGTGATTAGCTCTGATTGTTCTGTCAGTTATTATAATAATTATACACCAATAATATTTTTAATGTGAAAAAATATTTTTCATCTCACAGATGAATAATAATGATTGTTTTTCCTTTGAAGTTACCCAATCTGTATCAGAAAATGACATAAGAGTACATCTGCACAACAGCAATGTTTGAAGGTTGAAACAACAAAGATAAGGATGTTGGTTCATATAAGTCAAGGAATTACATGTAAAATTTATTTTTAAGGAGAATCTTGAGGAAAACAGTTACCTCTGCAACATCTGGGTAAAGCTGTTTGACAACTCAATAAACTGTATTGCATAATTTTGGAGGGTTAAGATTTCTGAGAAGCTTGAGGAGCATATCAGCTTTTAGTTTAAGCCTGCAGGAGGGAATGGCATGAAACTCAAGAGAGTTGAACAATTGACAAGCTATCCAAAATCATGTCAATTGACTTGTATAGTTGAACTTCCTGAAGAATCTGTTTCAAATGTTTTATATTTATTTCTTTGATTGCATCTTTCTTTAGAATAAGAAAGACTAGCTCACAAAGTTTCTGCAGTTTGTGCCATTTTTTACATTTTTTATGCCATTTTTACATTTAAAACAGATGGAAAAAATATTTAATCCTGAAGATGTTAGAATTTTTGTCAAGAAAGGTTTTTTTCAGGATTGTACATTTTGCAAACAAAAAAGAATAAAAAAAGCAATGTTTTTTAGCCTTTCAAGTTATTTCCTTTGGCTAAAAGAAGAAAAAATAATGAAGCTATATTAATCCCAAATTGATCTCTGGTGACCTACAATGACATTGTAGGTCTGCACTTCTATCAAATTTTTCTTTCTAAATACTTAGTTACTTTCAAGAATTAAATCGTTTACTTGCAACATAGATAATATTGAAGGTTACAAACTAATTCTACCAAAGGAGGATGAATTGGACCAAATCTACCCACCTATCTGTCAGGTTAAAAAATGATCAGGGAAACCTCCTTCTTGAGAGTTTGTTCCACAAAGCAGTGGTTCATGGGAAAAATCTGCTCCAAGTGGAACTTACATCCAACTAATAAAATACAAAGAGAATGAGAGTGGTTTGTTACGATATGCATGGCATAGTGGATTATAGCTGTAATGGTTAGAACTGGTGGAACTAAAGGTTGTAGTTCATTTAAACACTTTCCATGGAAATAGCAATCAAACAGAGAGGCTTATGATACTTTGTCTGTGAAAGAGATTGTAGGGTGAAAAATAATTCATCACTCACATGGATACAGAGTTGCTTTTAGACTATCGAAACTGGAAAGTGAAGACTGGGTAGCTGCCGATCTATGGCAGCAGTATTCCATTTTTGGCTCAAGCTTAGGTAGAGGATAGCAGGAGGAGTCAGGTATCGACCGGAGCAGTACAAGAAACCAACCATTTTTCCAGTATCTTTAATGGTGAATAGTGTATATGAGTTCCAATTGAGGTCTGTGTTGAGTTTAAGTTCCAAGAGATACTGAAGACCATGAGGCCTTCCTCTGGGAACATCCATTCATCACAATTGGTGAATGTTGAGGGTTCAATTGACAATGATGAAATGTCACTAGTTTGGTTTTCCTCTTGAAATTAAATTGATATTGCTTGTACATTAAGTCAGTCAGTTCAAATTGGGCAGAGTTGTACATTGCAACTCTCAAAAAGCTTAAACAATTATGGTCTTGCATTATTTCTTGTCATAGCTGCTCAAAACATTTAGACACTTCTTTTCTAAAGTGAACAGCTGAGAAATTTGCTGAAACAATATCAAGTAAGGGATTCCCAGAGTTAAAAAAACAATTTTTTTATGACACAATATTTTACACAATGATGTTGATGTTCAACATTTTGAGTAGTTTCTTTTAAATCTTCTTTATCATTTCATAATGACATTTTCAGATAATCAATTTTAGCAACTTTTACTCTAGATCAAAATATATTAACAAGTATATGTTTTCTTTGTAAATGATTCAAATTGGTTTATTGAAATGGAAGCTTTTTAAAGTGGCCAAGTCAAAGTAATCATTTACAAACCTCTGCTTAGATTTCCATCATCTGACAAAGATTAACCACAAATAAACAGCTGTAGATTTTATGTCAATTGTGTGATCATTTTTTCTTAAAATCATATTATTGACAGATATGGATAGAGAAAAATTGAAATTAGTTTCTTTTTGGCAAGTGATGTAATTGTTGTTGACATGGAGAATGAAACTGATAAGATGTTTCCATATATTTTGAACTAATGGTCTTGGAAAAGGCATAGATTCCCTTCTTGCACATTGACAGTTACTGACATACCACAATAGTTAATGCAGAAAAGTGGGAGTGCTAAAATCTGTAACACCTATTGTTAACCTCAACTTAAAAAAACAAGTGAATGAAATACTAGTCTTATATTTTTTACTTTTTTTAACCATTACTGTGATGAAAGAAACAGTGCAATATCCCTCAGGCTCCTAGACAGGAGAATAGAGCATAAAAAAGTCCAATAGGACAGTCTTAGTGGAAATGACTGGTACATTTGGGCATCTAGTATGATGCTGTAGAAAAAAAAAGCTTAAAAAACAACAGTACAGAATCAAAAATCTATAAAACTAAAATTGTCTACTTTTTTTTTTTTAACTGAAACCTGTCAGAAAGTTGAGAACAAGCAGAACCAGTGAAATGGAATCCTTTAATAACCCAAGATTACTTTAGGAAGTATGTTCAGAAAATAATGCCTCCTATTTATTTCCATGGAAACAACAACAAAGGGCAGCATAATAACACCTTTGGATAGAACAAGTTTTCAGTTCATCAGCGATCAACAAGAGCCACTATACGATGCTTGTAAACTTGACTTGTGATACATAACTGTTAACCCTGCTAAAATTCTTTACCAACCATCTAATTGTTTTTCACATTCATTATGTTTTTTGTAAATATTCAGCAAGCATTGATAAATCTCAAAGGATGTAATTTCTTTTTATATGAAGTATTCAATGAGACCTCTGCTTTGTACACACTTTAACTAGGAAGCAAAATATTTAAATTCTAGATTATTTGTCATCTGCTCATGGCATTGTGCACCAACATAGTAAAGTAGAAAGCATTCATTTTGCAGCCCTCCTTCTATACGATCTTCAAGAATAGCCTGAATAGCGTGACAATTTTATTTTCTATCAATAGAGATTCACCTGTTTGGATATATTGAAGTCACATAATCTGTGTTAAAATATCTTTATTATTTTCTTGGAAGAAAACTTAAAACAATACAAAACTTTTAGACTGTAACAAAAACTTCACAATTTATATTTATAAATTGTGTATAAATATTTATTCAAAGGTAACTTAGTCTGGTGTAAATGGCACACTCAGTAGAGCTCAACTTAATAATAGTAATGGTTTGCTAAATGATTTTACTAACAATATAAGGAATTGCCCTAATGTATTTACCAGGCTTTAGTCTGACACAAGGGTATTACTGTGGAGCATCCAGTAAGGCTAAAAATCATTACAGCAGTAGTGGTTTGCTAAATGAAACCACTGAAGCTGTTGATGTTGGTTGGTTGTTTTATTTTCATGGCATATCAACCTCGGAGGGTCATTTATTGCCATCTAAATTTTATTTATTTATTGCTAGTAATACCTTTTTCTTTCAACAATTTATTGTTGTTTTCATATAAGTTTTGTGTTTAGTAATAATTTTTTCTTTTCAAGTATCAAGATTCATTGGGATTTGTTTTTAAGGGCAGGGTCCCCAAGTCCTACCCTGTTATTTAACCCATAACTGAAAGGAAGGGACGGATTAATGCCTTTCCCAAGGGTACCAGTGCTTAAGTGAATGCAGGGTATTCAACTGGAATTCAAACTCGGCTTACCGATTTTTCTTTCCAAGCAGATATCTACAGTACCACAACACACATCCGTCACTATATGCTTACAGCACCTGGTATTCCCAAGCAGTCAGCCATCTAAGTACTGACTATTGCTTAACTTCGATGATCGAGCGAGAATTGGTGTATTCAACATGATATGGCCGTAAGCCAGTTGTTGATGTAATACTAAAAATACTATCTATCCACACTGGCTCACCACAAATTTTCCAGGTTCTATGTACACAATCACATTTTTATTTTTTATTTTGTCCAAGTGGAATTTTTTTTCCAACATGCGTTAGCATGTTGAAATGATCACAGTATTTAGTATTGTTGAAATTATCACTATCATTTTTTGCCAAGATTTACAAATTATATTTTCTTTAATTTCACAAATCAATCATTTTTTAAAATTTCACTAAATTTTAAAAAGAAAATAATAAAAATTTATTGTACTAATCTAACAAAACCAACTGCACTTGGTACTCCCTTACCTGTTTGCACTTCTCTCCAAAATTTGGTTTTGAACGGTCAATGGATATTTTAGAAGGTATGTATGATATACAGACTAACGGAAGTCACAATTTTATATATAGATAGCAGACATAGGCATCAGCATGTTGCTACTTTTTATTTTTTTTATAACTTTTTAGTTGGTAAATAAATGAATACCACTCCTCACTCAACATTCACAACTGATTTCATTTTCTTCCCACAAATTTCTAATTTCAGCATTATAAAAAATATCCCATTACATGCAAATAAGAAAGATTTTTTTATGTAAGAAAATTCCAGTAAAACTTAATTTGATATAGCTGATATACAATTACATTATGCATATTATGTGTGTGTGTGTACATTTATATATATATATATATATATATATATATAAAATAAATCAGATATACTATCACCTCCTTGAGTAAATACCTCACATGTCATTTATCTGATCGAAGTGCTATAAAAAATCATCTAGTTACCCAAAATTTGCAAGATCCCTTATATATATATATATATATATATATATATAAAGCACTAAATAAATTACATTGCCAAAGTCATCTTGCTATAAAAGAAACTGTATTAAGCATCTCATTCCTACTCTCAGTCTCACCTTGTTTAACAGAGGGATTAATTTGTTGAAAGTCTTTTAAAATAGAAAAACATTTGAATTTCAGCTGCACTTAGTGCATGAAGCTTAGAATGTTCAACACAAGACAAAAAGAATACATCTTAAACAGTTAAACATCAAAAGAGAAATTAACAACACGTAAAACAATCCACCTTGAAAATATAAATTAGCTACAAATAACCACATTCAGATCCACAATTCTAACCAACAGCCTCTCGAACGGTTGAAACATAACCGTTACTACTACCCAATAATCATCAGGATAATGCAATAGACTTTACTACCCATAATGCACCACTGACCAGCATATGAAAATAGTCAAGTTAAAACATAATACACATGTCCTGAAGATTGCATTCAAGCATAAAACAGACAATCACCACTTGATATTAACTACAGTGTTAGATTTTTTTTTGTTTAAAACATTCAAAATCCCCATAAAAAGGAAGAACTGCAGGCGGTGTCACTCATTTGATACAAAGCTCAATAAAGTTTCCGAAAATGGAAGAATATGTATCAATTTGGATGAATAACAAAAGAAAAAAAAGAGAACTTGATGATAACTAATGAAATTATAGTTCAGAAAAAAAGAAAAAAAATGTAAACATCTGTAGAATTCAATCAAAATCAAATAATTATTTTGCAAATTAAAAATTGTAATTTTTGTGTCTGTTTTTTTTTTTTCTATCTTAGTTTCATCAATTCTTCAAATGAAATAAATAAACATACAAATTAAAATTTAAATGCTTTTTTTCTAAAAAAAAATTTGTGATCATTAAAGAAACCCTGTTTTTTGGCAGAGAATATCTGGGTTCCAAGTGTAATGTCATATCATAGGTTAACTTATTATTTACAGTAAGGATGAAATTCATTTGAACAAATATACTTATATAGATACTACATATTATAAATAGGATTTTGTGATAATTTCTAAGCCTCAAGTCAATTTCCATTTTTTATTATAGGTTTAGTTTATTGTATAATAAATCGTTTTTATGATCAACTACACCAGAAGCTTCAGAACACACACATACAAATAAAATAATTGACAATTTATATCTGTAATTGGAAGCCAGAATAGTCATAGGATGTATGATAGTATAAATTATAAAACAAGAAAACATAACTGATTTTTAAATGATATTTTTATGTTTAATCAGATCATCTACAGAATAACAAATTGACTGGAAATTACCTGCATCATCCATCCGAAAAAAACTAATAACAGGTTGAATAATCTGTGTATTTTTTTATATCAGGCAGCCCAAGTTGAAGAGAAAAAGTAACTGTCCATAAATTTAAAGTCAACTTTGCAAATTCTGGAAAAAGCATCCACATCACTGCTTATAAAAGACAACAGATTCCTGTTTCCTAAATGACACTGAACATATCTACTGTCAATCTATAAACATAAAGATCATAGAAACAGTATTCAAATTTGAACCAGCTGCACATATAGATAAGCATCAACATATTTATATAAAAAATACTTTGATCTATATTTTTTATAATTGGAAACCAATTGAAAACTGAAATTATTTTACAAGACTTTTAGTCAATTTAAAATATGTTAACAAAAACTGAAAGTGAAGGCAAATGAAAGTGCTGTTAATCTTTTTTTAAGTTTTGGTTTAGCCATGAGATTTAACATCAGCAAGAATTTAAGCAAGAAAAGCCATGTGAACATGTCTGCTATGGTATTTAGAAAAATAAATAAAGGTAATATGCATATTAAGGAGACAGCTAGAAAGATGAAAATAAAACAATGAATCATTATTTTCAAAAACTTGCCATTTAGAACTATTTACATTGTTTAAACTGTTGCCCTCATCTTTATTGTCATATCCACAACATTTCAGCTGTTGTACACTTTGGTCTTCTTCAGGTTATATATGTTGTAATTTCAAACTGAACTCTTTTTTCATCCACCAGGGTAGATATGGCCCAGTGACTTGATCCAAAGAGTTATGAGTTCAATACATGGCCATAGCAGAGGTGAAAAAAAGGAAATAACTTAAACTGTAGTATCTGGAAAAGGCATGACATGCGGAATTAGAACAATCTGCTCCAGGGAACAGAATAAAGGGTTTGGTTTGAAATTCCAACATATATCACCTGAAGAAGACTGCACTCTATAACGTCTGAAATGTTATGAATATGACAATACAGATGAAGCCCACAGTTCGAACAATATACATAGTGTCAGTAGAGTCATAATATATAAAATAAAGTTAAGAGGTCTCTAAGAATTTTATTGATAATAAACTGTATTTGTTTAGAATTTGGAATTTACTTTCTTAATTTAATCCAAATGTCTAATCTGAATAATATCAAAATCCTGTTATTCAACATCAGTATTTACAAGCTACTTCTCCACATTTTTGCATTCTCTTTTCTTTCTTTTTCATTCTATTTTTCCTTCGTTTTTCACAGAGATTGAGAATGTGACAAAAAAAAATTATATACAAAGATATATGATATGAGAAAATATTTAGACACCTGAAAATTTATTTAATATACTTTCACATCATAAATTAACACAGGTAATGTATCATGATGGGAAATTTGTGAATATAAAGAAAAACAGTTGCAAATGTACATAGCAACATTCCAACTGTTTGAATGACAGGAATATTGCTGTCAACCGAAATATTTCAGTGAGTGCCATTGGGTCAAGTGCATGAAAATGGAAGACATTTAGAACTTTTAGAAGTTAAGATCCTTTTAAAATGACCATCTAAAAAGAAATTCAAAAAGCTTTAAAAGCTTCTGGAACATTATGTATTAAAAGAACTGTTAGCGACAAACTACGTTAATAAGTTAAAGTCATATATTAAAGAAAACCCTTTCAAAAATAAAAAGTTAAAACTGAAGTTTTTGTCAACAAGGCAATTTTTAAAAGAACCATCTATAGACAAATGAAGATAAAATGAAACATATTGGCTAGAACTAAGCTAAAAAAAAAAAAATCCAAAAAGTAGCATATATTTACAGGAAAACAAAAAGAGAGGGATACAGGGAGTGGATATTTTTCTTCAAATAGCACAAGAACACTTCAAGTAATTAAAAGCACAGTGAGTGTAGCGATGTATAAATTCTATTCAGTGCTAGAGATAAAAATGAGGGAGGATTAGGTTCTCTAATGAGACAATGATCCAAAACATACTATAAAAGCAAGAATAGTTTATAAGGATCAGTGCGGAGGTGTTGAAGCATTTTAGACAATACTATCCAAATAATGAAAAGATTTGTTTAAGTCTTATGAAAGAAATCCCTGAGAAGCAACTGTAAATTAAGGTTTTACAACTAAATATTAATCTTGTTAAACTGTTGTTTACATTTTTTTTCTATGGTTAATTTTTTGTTTTTCTTCTATACATACCTTAAGGTGTGTGGAAAAGATTTTTCAACATCCACCTTAAGGTGGATGTTGAAAAATCCTCAGCCTGCTAAAACATCTAATGGTTAGTCATTTGATGAAGGGTTACAGGCTGAGAACTTTTCAGTAAACTCTGTTTATGTATGCGTGTTTATATGTGTGTGTATATCATAGTAAAAATGCTTAAGTGTACATGTCTCTTTCAATATTGATATGTCCATAAAAAAGTAGATATAAAACAAATGTAGCAATCTGAATTACATATAAACTGCAAATAACTTTGACAAACAAATGCAACATCACATCCTATGTCAGCTATCTATATATAAAATTGTGACTTCCGTTAGTCTGTACAGCATACATACCTTCTAAAATATTCATTGACCGTTCAAAACCAAATTTTGGAGAGAAGTACAAACAGGTAAGGGAGTACCAAGTGCAGTTGGTTTTGTTAGATTAGTACAATAAATTTTTGTTATTTTCTTTTTAAAATTTAGTGAAATTTTAAAAAATGATTGATTTGTGAAATTAAAGAAAATATAAATTGTAAATCTTGGCAAAAAATGTTAGTGATACTTTCTACAATACTAAATACTGTGATCATTTCAACATGCTAACGCATGTTGGAAAAAAAATTCCACTTGAACAAAATAGAAAATGAAAATGAAAATGTGAAAATTTGTGGTGAGCCAGTGTGGATAGATAGTATTTTTAGTATTACATCAACAACTGGCTTACAGATGTGCGTTGTGGTGCAGTAGATATTTGCTTGGAAAGAAAAATCGGTAAGCCGAGTTCAAATTCCAGTTGAATACCCTGCATTCATTTATGCACTGGTACCCTTGGGAAAGGTATTAATCCGTCCCTTCCCTCCAGTTATGGGTTTAATAACAAGGGTAGGACTTGGGGACCCTGCCCTTAAAAACAAATCCCATTGAATCTTGATACTCGAAAAGAAAAAAGTATTACTAAACACAAAACTTATATGAAAACAACAATAAATTGTTGAAAGAAAAAGGTATAAATACAATAAATAAATAAAATTTAGTTGGCAATAAATGACCCGCCAAAGTTGATATGCCATAAAAACAAAACAACCAACCAACAACATATCTGTAAAGGGAGCTTGTGCTCGGTGCAATAAATTTTGCTTCACCTGGATGTGTCATCTAGTGGATTCATTATGTTTACTCATAAGAAATTCACACGCCATGGATTTTTGTTGGTCTGGGTGAAAATTTGATTGGCTGTTTCTTCTACATTGTGCGATAAAGCTGAAAAAGTACAAATGTATTAATTAGAAGAAAACGACGCTGTTGCAAAGTTATCAACAATTAAAGTAGTGGTGAAATGTAAAATTGTACAACTGTTATGGGGCTACTTCAGCTCAATCATTCTTTTCTATCCTTTGAGGTTCTGAGAGATATCTTAGCAGTGAATTACTTTTATGGCAGACTTTTCCCAATGCACAATGTCTGAACACAGTATGCTGTGCTTTCTCTCTGCAGGTGTCTTATTCCAACTAACATGCACCCTCGTTTGCTCACTGACTGATTTGTGTACATGCATATTCCATTTATATAGACTTCAGTTCAGGGGAAACAGAGAAGATTTAATTGCTGTCTGAAACAAAGAATCTTCTTTAAGAAAACCAGATGGCCAGCTGCAAAGGAGACTTTAGTTTGGGCCTTTATTTTTAACTTTCCAAAATTACATTGCAATTCACATAAATACAGCATATAAGATGAATAGGACTCTAAATGAATGAACCCTAGAGCAACTGAAAATCTGTGGACTTCTGGCAAACTCATTAATCATGTTATGCCAACTCTCATGGGGGTGGGGGTATGAAGTTGGGCACAGAGAGGGGTGTCAGTTTTACTAAATCTTAGTTTAATTTAAGTTCAAACTCTTCTGTGGCCTGCCTCATAAGTATTTTATGAGTTTAAATTAATATATTATTCCTGGACTTTCTTTGTTTCATTCAACACCAATATGAATAACTGCTCTCCTAATATCTCAACTCATTATCAAGTTTTTCAATACCTCAAGCCATTAACCACTTTTCCATGACTAATATGACTCAACCAGAGCTACTTCTCTCTTATAAAAAATCTTGCAAAAAGTTTACCAATTTAAATAAGAATGCCACACACAATAGTGTAGTGATAACTGGCAAGATTATTATATTTATGTAATATTAAAATGCATAATCAACAATTTTCATTTTTGCTTCAATTTAAACATTCAATAAATAATATCTAATCCAATTTCTATTAAAAGTATTGAATATGTATGTATGTTTCTGTGAATGTACAAATATATACAGAGATAAAACCCATATATTCAAGATTCCATTTTACATCTGCTGTTTCACATTCAGCTCTTCAGTGATTCAGTCAGTTAATTGCCATATGTGATACACGCTTGGGCAATCATGTCTTGAAAGAGACATGACTGACTAGGCAGAAGATTATCCCGCAGTAGGTTGCCATTGCTTTCTGCGGTAGACTGGTTGCCAACCAAGGCTATAGAACTGCTATTTAACCCATAACTGGAAGGAATAGACGGATTAATACCTTTCCCAATGATATTTGCGCGTAAGTGAATACAAGGAATTCAACTGGAATTCGAACTCGGCTCTCCAATTTCTCGTTCCGAGCTGATATCCACTACGCCACAACGCACATCCGTTGTGAGTACATCTTCTAATTACATGAGGAGGGTGCTGAAAATTCTCAGCCCAACCCACTTCTCAAAATCTTAATAAACACCAGGGATTTTTTTGGAAAGGAAGTCTTTGTCATGCTAACAACTTTTCAGCACTTTCCTATGTTACTCAAACAGACTTTATCCAATCAATCTAAATCCCTTATCACTAAAGGTAACATATAGGTACCTGTTAGCAGACGAAATTGAGAAAAGAGACAGACATATTAGAAAATAGTGAAATCTACAAAGTACTTCCAAAACACCTGTAAATAATCAATATTTAATTAATAATTAAGAGTAAAGTCAACAGTGTGACATTTATTTAAATTACCATTACTGGAATGATTCCTAAATGTTCTCTTTTGTTCACTGCCCAACACTTGATGTTCATTGCCAGGAAAATTAGATTCCTACTTGTCATATTTTTGTTTAGTATTTACTTTCTGATTTTATATAAATATAAATACAATAAACAGAGACAGAAAATTATTTTCTCCTGTAATAATCTTAGGGTTAGACAAATAAACTATGAAATAACTAAAAAGAAGAAAAAAGTAAAACCATGAACCATGATTACTAGCGAAGCATGTTTCATGGAATTAACTTTTTGATTTATCTTTTTGAATTGTCTGATGAACTATGTTTATCTGACTTATCTGTATACGAGGATCTATTCATGAATTTAAACAAGTCAATATTTTCACAACACAATCAATAGAAATTAGTAAAATGTCAGCTGATAATATGCATCCATTTGTGCATGCATGTGTATCTAGCAGGCATTTTTATCCATGTCCTGTGGTTGTCCAGGTGTTGATTTGGGAATATATTGTGTGAGAGTGAAAGAATTTAAGTTACACCAGTTGTGGTAGATATATCCTGGATTTTTTTTTAAGTATGTATCTTATAAATGTGGGTGATATAATAAAGTATGTATGATGTGTGTTTATAAATCAGGGGTGGTCTGCAATAATATTTCTTCATGTATGCAGTTATTTAAGTTACACCAGTTGTGGTAGATATATCCTGGATTTTTTTTTAAGTATGTATCTTATAAATGTGGATGATATAATAAAGTATGTATGATGTGTGTTTATAAATCAGGGGTGGTCTGCAATAATATTTCTTCATGTATGCAGTTATTTAAACTTAATTTGAATTGGTTTCACTAATCACACTCACACACACGAAATGTTTTCAAAAATCTTGACTGATGATTGTTTTAACTTTGAGCATATTTAATATGGTAATGAGTTACAGGAATTTACCATTTATATTAACTGTGATAGAAAAAAGTGTTCAGCCACATATTTCCATGAGTCACATATTAAAAATCAAAGCGCCATATGTGGCTCACGAGATGCCATTTGGCAACCCTTGTTATAGATGGTAAAATACAGAAAAATATTTATCAGAATTCCCTCTAAGTATTTTTCTGCAAAAAGAAGTATGTTTGTTTTTAATTCAGGTATCATTTATAAAAATCAAAGTTATGGTGTGTTTTGGTTTATATTTGATCCCAATTCATTATTATATTTATTTCAACATGATAAACAACCTTTGAGTTGCATCATAACATCTCACATCAAATAAGCTATGGTAAATATTTCTAAAAAAACAAAAAGATATTATAATATGAATTTCACATCATATATTTATCAAATATACTGAGAATTTTCCAAGATCAGTTGACTTGCATAAGAAAATCTAATTGTATACACATACACAAGCATAAAGCCTGTCGAGAATAGACCTATCCATATAGTGCTAATGAAAAGAAAAAATCTATTAAGATCAATATCAATTTAATCCACTTCAAATTAAAATCTATTTCAATGGTAATTGAAAGGTAGAGGGAGCCAATGACAGACATAAATGACTGAAAATGTGTACACAGGATCATTTAATGATGTCCCAGAACCAGTTGAGTAATTCCATAGGAGAGTGTCTGTTCATGCAGGTTCATTAAAATCTAAAAGTACATCAAAACACTACAACCAGTTCAAGATATTACAAATCAGTGGGTAATTTCCCCACAAAAAAAAAATATATATATATATATAAAAACACACACAAAAATGAGCACATTTTTTTATACAATTACATATTTACATGATAAAATCTATATATCTCTGTGTTTGTGTGTATGTGTACATACAGGAAGGCCTAATTAAAAAAATTAGGATTCTGATTAAGTCATTTTCAATTAACGTGCTAAGAATTTTTTATTCTAAGATTCAAATCATACAGTCCAATATTTGATTAGCATAGTAATTGAAGACTAATTCAAAATAATTTAATTTGAAATTAAATACATTTTCTATCCTACTTTGTTTTCTTCCAAAAACGTTTTTTAACAACACAGCAAAAGTACGAAACTACCAAATTTTAAATGACTGTTAGATTTCAAGATAATTTTAAGAATTTATTTAAAAAAAGAGTAATTTAGACAAAAAAAATTGTTGAAATGTTTTTTTTGATTCAATCAGCTCCACTTTATTTAATTCAGTTATAATCCAGAAAATATTTAGAATGAATACTAAAATTATTATCATTTCTATAAAGTCCCAGGAGAGAAATTAAATTAACTGAAATTTCATTTGAAAGCCTTGTGAAAGAAATCACTCAAAAGAAACTTTGAAACATCAATGTGTTGAAGTACACAGACATGGAACATGGCAGCCAAATTTGTTGCAATGCGGAACCAGCTGCACAAAAAGAAAACAAAAAGATGGGAAGGATAAATTTACCAAAATAACATGAGTAAATTTTTTATTGAAAAATATAATGCTCCTTTCTTTTCATAAACTCGAAATTCTGAATCGATATATACATTATTATTATTATTATTATTATTATTACTATAATAAAAATAAGCAGCAGCAATTAAGTAATCATCTTAAAAATAAATTCTAATTTTTTAAATTTGAAGTTAAGGATTAATTACACTATTTCCCATAAGTTTTTAAATTAATAGTTTTTGTTTTTGAGAACAAATTGACAGCAATAATTGGTTGGTGTGGAAGGGGGTTATGAATGCATAGTAGAAGACAGGTACTGTAAGTTCTCAGCCCAACATACTTCCCTAAATCAGGCCCCCAAAAAAATGACTGAATATCAGAATTTTTCAGCCCTTTTTGGATTGGCCAAGAAATTTTCATTATTTCCTTGTGTGTATATATATATATATATATATATATATATATATATATGTGTGTGTGTGTGTGTCACCTGACGATCACATGGGTTACAGCTAGAGCTATCCTTTCATAGTATTTAATGCTGTTAAATATTTTTTGCTTAGTTTAGATAATCTAGGCTTCAAGCACCCTACTAAGTAGGTAAGTTTGTAATTTTTATTCAAGACTTTATCTGGATAAGAGTTTTAGGTTTTAGAAATTGTCCATTGGTTTCATCAATGGTTTTTATTTTCTTTTAATATTACAACATATATATATATATATATATGTGCGTGTGTGTGTATATGTGTGATAGATGAATTATTGTCTAAATGTGCAAAAATGAAAATAATATTGACCTCTCTTTTTAACATATATATTTATCAAAATTACACAAAAATATATTGAAATACTAAAAAGTAAATTTATTAAATGAAATCACCATTGGCTTCAAAACAGCCTCCAGAAAACATCAGATTTTGTTGATCTCTCACTGAACTTTGTTGGTCTCTTACTCAACTGTGTTCCATAAATAAAAATCACAGGGGTTTCAGTCTGAGGTGTCCAGGTGTAAAAAGTGATGTTGTTACAGAAATTCTCTGACAGTCATGACTGAGTTCTCCTACTTGTGTGGTATGGTACAGAGTCCTGTCGCCAGACATAGGGTCTTCTAGCAGACACCCTCTTGACTCAGGGCAGCATTACTCCCTCAAGAAACTTGATGTAGGCCTCTGTGCTGAGTCTGAGGCCCTGTGGGAAGATGAGGCATAATGTTGCCTTCACTAGTGATCACTCCAAACAGCCTCCTTAATCACCATTAGGCTCATCCAACTCATTCCCAATTTACTACACTGTCCTCAGACTGACCTGCAAACATTCTGAAATGTTCGTATTAGAACTTCCAGTATGAATGCTAAGCAGTAAAGCATGCTTTTTTTCAAATTTCTGGCAGAGTGAATTGTGTCATAGTGCACTTTTTACTCACAGACAGTATGTCCAACTGTTCTACTAAACAAAAACCAAAACCAGACAATGTCCATGAGTGAAATTAAAAATATATACTGACAATTTATCCATCGCACCCTGTTTATATGTATGTACAGACAGAGTCTGAAACAAAGTTATAATAATCATGTTGAAGTTTAAATTTACTCACTTGCTAATTATCATTCTATCACAGTTTTCAGTACAGTATTATATGCATGTGTTCAATTCCCATTTCTAGTGAAATGAGCATCTTTCAATCTAACAGGCTCAGATTTTATTTCATTAATGGCTTTCTAATGTTTGCATATAACACAAATACAGAACATCAGTTTGACAAGGCATTTCTGTTTCATTTACTAAGTAGAAATAACTTAATCTCTACTTCTTTAACAGTATTCAGTATTACTAATGAAACTGCTTGCTTATAGATATATGAACCAATTGTTATTAAGAAAAGTACAATTTAGTATGTGTAATGTTTCATACAACATTAGAAACAAAGATACCAGTAACAAATAAATCTTATGTGAGACCCTATCCTTCTGAGGTGGTTTCATAACTGTTTTTGGAGTAGTACACATGTGAAATAAATATATAAAGATAAATTCATCTTTGTTGCAGTTAATGCACTATGATTTGTGCTATAAATAAGCAAAAATAATCAACTTAATCCACTTTTTATAACTACCATGCCAGGAGTTTAAGAATCGCAACTGTCTTTTTTTTTTTAATGAATAAATAACTAAATACTTTTTATTTTTGAAGTAGACATTTTCTTTTAAACATTAACCCCCCATTACTTTCAGGACATATCTATTTTCCAAAATGGGGATAAGCAACAAGACATGCAACGGCTTTTATTTTCTTTTAAATCAACCTTCCTTATAAATTAGAACAGTCATTATTGGATAGATGCATACTGCTGTTTTGTTGAAGAATAAGAAAACCTGAACATCTGTCATTCTGCAATAGATAAAGTGTTTGTTAATTCTAAAGACTATTGTTGATTAGTTTATTCTTTATTTGATTCTCAGCTAATAGACTGGTGCCAAAATTGGCTCAATCCAGTAATTATCAAAAACAAAATAAAGCATCATGGTTCGATCTTATGGAATTACAGCCGAGATCAGTTAGTTTTTAATTTGTTTTTATCATCAAAGTAATAAATAATAATAATCATTAGTAATAAAAATCCAACGAGTGAGAATGAGGTGAGGAACTGATTAAAATCTCATTAATCATCAATTAATATTGTAGAATATTTCAATAAATATTTGATTATACATTAATCAATGCAGATATTCTTTTCCATACATGCCATTTATAATTGAGAATTAATCATTTTTATTAGATCTTTTTCATTATTATATCTTGATTTAATATTTTCTCATGTTGGAATAAAGAAATTTGGTGTTTTCTTTGCTTTCGTTATTGGATTCTCACAGCTTGATGTTTGTTTTCAGTGAGAAAATTGTTAGGTTATGGTTTTGCATAAATTAACCATTAACAGTGAAAGAAACTTTTGTTTCCCCTCCAACAGTCCTTATATAAATTGTCAGAGGCACAACAAAATAATCAAGTGATTCGCTAATCCTGACAGGTTCTTTTATAAATGCATTCAACTTTTTGCATGTCTAATTCAGGTGCAAATTGAAGTTTTTACTTCACCACTGTGAAAATACGAAGGAACTGTCACCATGTTCCAGATCCGGCTTTGTATTTGTCCTTATTAAGCTGATATTTAACATTAATAAAATTAGTTTCAGTTAATTTATTTTAAAAAATTTTTTTTTTTACAGATATCTAAATTAACCAGTTCAAATTACTTTTCAACATGAAATAAAAAATTATGTTCTGAAGTTCTTTCCACCAGAGAAAACTCTAGAATGTATTCTGTGAATAATTGATATTGATCTAAAATTAAATTAAAAAAAAGTACTTTTTCTGTTTATTGATATATTCTTATATTTTGCAGACTATTCATCTCAACAGAGGTAAATAAATTGTACTGAAAATTTTCCTTGCATGTTTACAAAGACTAAAATGATTCTAACATTTATCTCAGAACTACTTTGTAGATTTTCACTAGCATCAATATAAGATTATTACCTTTACTTCCCCTAACCTAATTACTTTAACCAAAGCAGGTCATAAATGGGCAAACGTGGTGGTGCATTGGATATCAGCTCGGAACGAGAAATCGGGGAGCCGAGTTCGAATTCCATCTGAATTCATTGCATTCACTTACGCACAAATACCCTTGGGAAAGGTATTAATCCGTCTATTCCTTGCAGTTATGGGTTAAATAACAGGACAGATTGGGTTCTATAGCCTTGGTCGGCAACCAGTCTACCGCAGAAAGCAATGGCAACCTACTGCGGGATAATCTTCTGTCCAGTCAGTCATGTCTCTTTCGAGACATGATCGGCCAAGCGTGTATCACATATGGCACTCAACTGACTGACTTTAAACATCACCATACATTTCTAAAGTCAGCTGATAATACTGGCCATTTAAAAAGGTTTTTGTCATTGAGCTAAATGCTTTTAAAGTGAGCTTCACTCAAAAAAGGATCACTTATTTGATTGTATTGTGGCAGCTATCATACGAATGTGTTTATTTTTAAAATATTTCTCAAAACTGGCAAATTTTTGCTTATAAGTTTTAATATTGTAGATAAAAGAAAAGAAACAGCTTTTTCAGCCTGTTATGTTTTTTTTTACATTTTAAGAAAGATTAAAATGCAACTCAAACTCAAAAAAAGAACTGTACAGTTTCTGGAGAAGATTCTGTCACTGATCAAATGTGTCAAGAGTGGTTTCTGAAATTTCATGTTGGAGATTTCTTGCTGAACTAGGCTCCATGGTTAGGTGGACCATGCTTGAGAGCATTCAAATCAATACATCATTCAAGAATAATGTTATAGACAATGTGAAAAACATACAACAGTCAAAATATACAAAACAAATGTAAAAAAGAAACAGTTTGGTTATGCTATTCACTTTGATGCATGGCTTTCATATATGTGGTGTAATGTATAACTTCTTGAAATTGGAGAAGTCCCAATTCCAGTCAGGTTAATTATATTCACTTATGTGCAAATACAGTTAGGAAAAGATAATCCACCTCTTCCTTCCCAGCTATGGGTTAATTTGTACGACTTCTTTCAGTAAAATATTATCTCCAAAACATTCTTATAATCTAAAATATATTCTGGCTGCAAAAAGTATATAAATCGATCCACATAATTTAAGAGAAAAACAAAAACTCCCTGAACATGATTTTCATATGTAATCTGAGGCTTAAACACATGAAAATGTTCTGTTTTCATAAACAGAAATATAGAATGTAAAAAGCCATGGTGCAAAAAAAAAAAAAAAAAAATTGTCACTAATCATACTAAAGGCTAATTTTCACTCAAAAAAAGTGATATTGTATATATGATAGAAGTGGAAGATACCCACTCTGTTAAGCTTCTTTGAGAAAGGTTAATGATTCATTCAAACAAATACTGCTCTCAATCAGACTGCAACCAACAAAAATAATTATTTAAGAGTGTGTAATATTCTGTCAGGATAATTCTAGGCTACTTGTTTCTTTGGTAACCAAGAAAAATTGTTACAGGTTGGCTGGGGAATTTTCACTAATCTGCTTTAATTCATCAAGTGTTGCACCTTTGGATTACCATTTATCCTAGTCTTTACATGAACCCCCACCCAACAAAAAAAAAAAATGACTGTAAAAGGTATACCGATAAAAATATCTTTAAGAATGGAATTTTTAATTTGCCAGATGATGGTAAAATATAGCAGAATAAAACTGTAAATATAAAATCATTCAATAAAAGTTAATATGAACTATGAAAAAAAATGAATTGAATAGACCTCTTTAGTTACGCAGTATTTCTTTCATCTTAATTCTTTCAGTTTTTCATTGAAACTCTTGGATCATGAGGGCCAAGCAAGAAATTAAGTCTGTAAGTAAAGAACTAGCCTTTAATCTAAACCTTGTTTCTGATCCATGCTATTCATTTAGCAATATTAGAAAGACAATTTGGGAGTCACATTGAAAAGCAAGAGTAATTCAAACATTAATACTGACCAGGAGGTGGCAAAGAGAGATAACACGTGGACAGATATAGAATCACAAGCATGAATGTCAGTTTTGAGCTATTATCATTTCACTTTGAAAGCCATTGGCAGTATTGATTTCCTGAATCTGTTTAGCAAAGAACAAGAAATCAATTTAACTGTCAGGCATATCAGTTCCTTTGATGCAATGTTATCAACAGAGATATGAACCAAAAAGAAAGAGAATTTCTTTATGGATTGTCAAAAATGAGTCCTTAACACAGACAGATATAGTGTATTTCAAAAATAGGATAATCTCTTAACATGTCAGTCTTTAGCTCACCTGTTTACTCATGTCTTACAAAAGGATACAGAAAAATACAAATAAAACTTTCTTTGCTAATTAATTTCTGGTAGAAGAGAATCATTATCATAATAAAGAGAAGCAGTCAATAAAAACTACAATTAAGAAAAAAGTAACTTGGATAAATGAGTTTCAATCTCAATGTGTTGGCCAAGAAATTAATATTTGAAGGAATAAAAATAGAATCTTATGAAATATTTTACAAATATATATTGATCCCTATTTTTTTTTCAATTAATCAAAAATCAAGTAAATAAAAAATGAATATCACTTTAAAATTTCATCATTTTTTTTTTGCTTAATTGATGCATGTGAAATATATGCCAAAGCAATTATAGGATAAGTAAAAGTCAGTAATATTTATATTAATATAAACAGAAATATACAATAGAAATCACAATTAAGAAACAAGAAGAATGGCAAACAAGTTGATTATTAGAGTATATCAATGAAAGAGAGTTGATGTAAAGAGCTGATATATTCCCTCAAATGTGAGAATCAAAGAATGGATTTATTCCAGATAAGTATCTATTGTCATAAAATAGGACAATAAATGTATACCATTTAGGTTTCTGTTCAAAGGATAGGGACAATATTATTAAAACCTGGACAAAATGCTGCATAGATTTCAACAAATTAGTAAAATTTTGATAGAAACTCAGGTTATTTAAATGTGTTGTGATGTGCTGCCAAAGAGACTCTCTCCTTCTGATCAGCAGGTGTTGGTTAGCTAATAGTCATGAAATGGTTGATTACGGACCACCAAAAAATGCATGAATTTTGACCCCTCTAGAAAAATGTGTCTGCATATAGTGCAATTGATCACCAAAACTGAATTATTTTTAACCTCTTTAAAAAATTGCATGTGTATAGTGTGAAATACTATTTTGTTGCATAAAAAACTGATTGTAAAACCCCATGCTACACTCAAGTGCAGAATGTGATGAATGAATTGTCATCTAAACTATGTACAAGAAAACAACACTGATATTTCCTTTTAACAGGTATATTTACAAAAATTACACAAAAAATATCTTGAAATAATAAAGAGTAAATTTATTCAATAAAATCGCTACTGGCTTCAACCAAAGCCTCCCGATGACTTTGGAATTGACTGCATTTCTTCTAATGCTGCCATAATTCTTGCCTTCAGTTCATCTTTGGTATTACGAAGTGCTTTGTTGGTATCTCACTCAACTGTGCCGCACAAATAATAATCAAGGAGGTTGCAGTCTTGGGAGTTAAATGGCCAGATGTGAGGAGTGATGTGGTTGCAGAAATTATGTGACAGCCATGAGTGGGTTTTTCTTGCTTGTGTGGTATGATGCAGAGTCCTGTAGGATCTTCCAGCAGCCACCCTCTTGACCCAGGACAGCACTGCCTTCTCATGTGACTTGATGTCTCTATGTTGAATCTGAAGCCCTGTGAAAATAATGAATGGAGGCATAATGTTGCCATCACTAGTGATCATTCTAAACACCATGATGTTGACGGGATGTATCATCCAACTCTTTCCAAATCCTCTGCATTGTTTTCAGATTAACACAAAACACTCTGAAATGTTCATTGTAGAGCTTCCAGTGTGAATGCCAAGCAGTACAGCAAACTGTTTCCAAATTTCTGGTGGCAAGAATTAATACGAATGAAGAAGGAGGTGTACCTATGTTTTATTGATTATGCGAAGGCGTTTGACAAAATATGCTACAAAGAATTGATGGAGATGCTCAGCAGCCTTAACATATTTGGGAAAGACATAAGAGTAATCAAGAACCTCTACTGGCAGCAAACTGTATGTATACAGACAAGTAATAAATTAAGCAGATATACAAAGATAGAATGGGGCGTAAGAAAAGGATATATCTTTTCACCAGATCTATTCAACTTGTACAGTGAGACTATTCTGAGGACCCTAGATGTTATGCCAGGATTTGTTATTGGAGGCCACAATTTGAACAACATAAAGTATGCAGATGATACAGTGCTGATAGCAGATATGGAAAGAAAACTACAAGACCTCCTACAGAAGGTAGCTGAAGAGAGTGACAAGAAAGGACTACAAATAAACTGCAAGAAAACCGAATACATGGTCATCAGCAAAAAGAGCAGCCCAAAATGCCAAATACAGGTTGGGGATACTAAAATCAAGCAGGTACACAAATTAAATACCTGGGAAGTGTTCTAACAGAAGATAGAAAGTGCAACACAGAGATTTGAAGGTGAATAAGCATGGTGAAGGATGCATTCCGGAGTTGAGTAGAGGAAAATTTCACTAAAAACAAAGAAGAGAATACTGGATTGCTATGTGATGTCAGTTCTTCATTATGACAGGGAATGCTGGACAATATTATTGAAGATGAAGGAAAAACTTGAAGCAGCTGAAATGTGGTTCTACAGAAGGATGCTGCAAATATTATAGATCGAGCATGTGAGCAATGATGAGGTTTTGGAAAGGATGGAAATGAAAAGGAAATTAATACTGAGCATCAGTTTTCCAAAAGACAGGGTGAACTATTAGTCACTCCAATGGCAGAATGAGTTAACATTGAAATTGTGAATTGGACTTTCCTCTGTGATGAAATAGAAAAGTAAATATAATACAAAGCAGCAAACATCACAGTATACATCCAAATAAGCCCAAGAAAGGCAGCATGCTATTTTCATTACATGCCTGTTTCATAGCAAAGAAGCCAGAAGAAAGCCACTTCTTAAAATAATCAACATTCAACAAAAAAAACTTGTCAGTAGATGATTAAGACAGAACAAACCATTGCAGCTTTGATACACTAATCTGTTCAGGTAAACTACCATTTGCTCAATTTTCTAACACAGAATAAACACAGGAGAACATCTAGCCAAAAAGTGTAACAATACAAAAGCTGGCCAAATGTTGCATTCTGGTATGTCTTTTAGTCTACCAACTGCTGTGTCAGCTTACATTTATATCTTGGTCAGTCTACAAACTTTTCAGCTGAAATTGGTAATTGATTTTTTGTTATACAAAAAGAAATAATTCAAAATATTGGCAGTCATTCAAAGCTTATGGTGGGGGTGGGGTGAGAACATTAGTTTTAAAAAAATTGTACATATATTAGCCAATATTCACTAATTGTTATTAGGACTAAAACATCACAATTTTTATAGTAAAGCTTCATGTTATTCAGCTGAAGATTCAAGAATAGCTTTAAACTCTATTAATCGTAAATTATCTTTATTAACAGATAACTTACCTGAAATTTTATATTTCAACATCAAGGCCGAACACAAAGAAAATAATTTTCATTATTGTATAGTTCTTGATATATATATATATATATATATATATACATATATTTGAGAAAGTGATTATTAATATGGCTAAGAAGCCCTTTAAAATAAAAATTTTCGTGTTTGGTCATTTAGTCAAATTTTGGAAAGTGGCTAGAGCCAGGGACATTTGACCATCTTCTTATGCATGCACACACACACACCTCATTAGATGCATACCCTTTTTACATGTGTTTGTATGAGTTTGCATCTATACATACAGTTATCAGTTCAATATTGAGCAAGTAATGTCTGAATTATGTAAAATAGTTTTAAATATTCATTCCCAGTAGCATTTGAAAGTCTTAAGATAGAGAAAGGAATGAATCATATTTTTTTTAAATTCAATGTTGAAAAGTAATAAACAAGAAAAATGGTTGCTCAAAACAAAATTGATCCTTCTCACATGCCAGTAGAAAGAGCAGCAAATGATACAAGCAGTAAATAATATTCTACAATGACAACTGGACCTGTAAGCAGAACTAAATTGTTTTTATCCTATGATTTAAATCAAATTCATCAGACATTTGGTAAGAGGATTTTATTTACTTAAATGAAGCTATCAGATAGCAACAGTCAGTTATGATCTGATTGTACACTCATTCTAAACTAAAACAAGAGAAAAAAGTCCTTAGGCATTTTATGCAATAACTATTTATTCAGTAGATACATCATATTAGGTTATAGAAAGAAATTAAAATCTGATAAATTGTTATATTTAAGGTAAAAATGAGATTTTATGTTGTTTGACAAAGGATAATGATCAGGCAAAAACGTTTTCATATTTTACAACAAATTATTCACTTATCCATAGAATTAAGATATAACTCAATAAGTTTTTCTCAGAAAATTTAAATAAATAGATTGCTGAATTAGAGACACAATGAGATTTATTCATATTTTTATATATAAAGATGTCTTATCAATAAATATAAAAAGAAAATGCACTAACTTTGTCATACTATTACTAGTGTGGATTTTATAACTAAGGAAAATCAGGAAGGCAAAAATAGTTCATTTAAATTTTAAAGGTAGACCAGAAATCCTAGTAATGAATTTATACAAAATAAAATCCTTTCATTTGAACAAAAGATTAAAAAAAAAAAATAGAAAAAAATTTTTTAAGATAACTTAGAATTGATGAAGATGAAACTCAAATTATAATGACCTAGAAAACTGATCTCAGTGATTTGGATTTTACAAGTAGGCCAGAAATACTTTGATATTTCCAGTTCATACAAAGTCCTTTATTTTTTAACAAAAGTTTTAAAAATTGAAAAGAAAAATGATATTTCAAGAAAATAACTGTAAAGAATTAAACTCAAAATTATGTTTACTCAAGGAGTTTGACTGGTAAGATTCAGAATGGCTTGCAATTGATGAATAAAGTGAGATGTACTGATGATGGATATAGATATCTTTTGTTCAAGAAATTAAATGTATTTACTGAATCTGTTCACTTGGAGGAAAGAATATTTAAACTTTAAGAGAAAACCTGATTGGGGAATTAAAATATCCCTTGGCCATGTGCAAAATGAAGGTGAAAAAAATTCAGTCAAAAGTCTCATTGTGGATGCATGATCAATTACTATTTTTCAATAATTAATTTTTATCCACAAGGTAAGATAGTATTTCTAATATTTTTAATATAATGTTGAAGCCAAAATATTAAGATTGTCATCAAAAACTTTATTAGTAAAGGAGAGTTATCTGATGATATAATATCTGCAGACTGGTCTGGAGAGAAGCTGTGAGAGAAACCTGGATTAATAAGCTGCATAGCAATAATGCTGAAGCTGGACAGGAAAATGACTAAGTCAAGTTTGGAAAAATGTGGGAAACAATTGATTATGATTTTTTTTTTTTAATCGTTTCACCCCAAGCAAGGCAGTAACACCACTGATGCGCAGAGGCTATATTTAAATTTCTGGAGGTTGTTGCCGTCAGGAAAACAAAATATAGAAGAGAGTTCCACAGGCAAGAAGTGCGAGAAAAGCTGATGGAGTAGAATTGTCGGCTGCATTTGGTTGATCTAACTGTGAATGGGTGGGACCCAGTTGCCCAGTCTGCTTGCATGAGTAAACTCCTGTGGCAGGAGCACCAGTGACTTAAGTTTGTCGGAGTAGAAGCTATAAAAATATTCATAGAACAGACACATTCCATCAGTGAGAAAGTGGCTGGAGTTGAGCCGCTAAGTCAGTACCTATCACATTACTGATTTGCCTTCGGAGCCTGTTGAGAACATTGAGATGAACAGTGGGGGCGCCTGACCATATATGACAGCAGTATTCCATGCATGGACGGCTGGTTGATTTGTATGTGTGCAAGATGGATTCAGGCAGGAAAAACATCCTGGCAATTGACACAGTGACCCAACCTTCCTAGCAGTGGTTTTAGCTATTGACTCAATGTGATGGTTCCACTTGAGATCGGAAGATAGGGTAAGGCCATGGAAGTGCAGTATATTGCTCTCAGGGAGACTCGCTTGGTCCATGCTTATGGGAGGCAGGAGAAGTTGCCTGTAATGATTGACAGACGGCAGCTTCTTAGATACATTGAACTTTACAAGCCTTCTTTCCCCATTCCACCACTGAGTGTAGATCCCTCTCAAGATCAGCAGCGAGGTTATGTTTGTCCACCTCACTTACTTGGGACTTGATCATGCCTGGAAGATCATTTATGAAAATAAGGAAGTATCGGGCCTAGGACACCAGCATTTGTACAGTAGGATGTCAAGGCATGCCCATTCAAGATGACCTTCATTATGCAGTCAGATAGAAAAGATTGAATCAGATCAAGCAAGTGTCTGGTGATACCCTGTAGCTTACGTAGAAGGCTAGCATACCAAACCCTATGAAAAACCTTGGAGATGTACAGGGCAACAGCACGAGCCTCACCGAACTTATCAAGGGCTTGGTGTATGTATTCTGTGATGGTTGTTAGCATATTGGCTGTTGAGCTGGTGAAGCAGAAGCCCTACTGCTTGTCTGAGAATAGTTTATGGGCAGTAATATGTTGAACTATTTCAGCATTAATAATGGCCTTGAACATTTTCCCGAAAATTAGTAGAAAGCTGATAGGGTGAGTTGGATGGGTCTGAGGGTTCCCCCTGAGTTCTTAAATACAGGAACCACAGAAGAGGAACCACAGCATGCAGGAAAACAGGAAGCAGAAAGGCAGTAATTATAGAGTTTAGAGAGAACAGAGGAGAGTTCAGGGGCACATTTATTAAAGACAATGACCAGGATTCCATCACCTCTGCTCGCCTTATGTGGGTCAAGTTTTGATATTACTTTAGATACCAGAGACTGGGTAATATAAATATCATTCAGTTTAGCCTCAGTTCTAATAGGGAAGTCGGATGTGGGTACACCAGACGAGTCCAATGTGGAGTTGGATGAGAATCTGCGAGCAAAGCACTCGGCCTTGTCCGCTGATGCTGTGAGGACCTCAAATTCATTGATTAAGTGGGGTATGGAGGATTTGCTGTTGTTTGGCACATGTCTGCATAGCAGCCAGTAGTCCTTGGAGTCAAACTTGTGGTCAGCTATGTGCTGTCTCATTCTCTCAGCAAACAATCACTTGGTATCATTCAGGATCCTCTTGCACTCATTACGAGCAAAGGTAAATAATTTATTGTGGTCAGATGCATGCCTCCGAAATAGTTGGAAGTAGTGGTTCCTGTGGGCAATGGCTGCCAAACAGGCAGGAGAGAACCAGGGGAAGGAATGAGGTTTAAGACAAAACTTCCTGGTTGGTATGAAGGCATCAATGCCAGCTTTCACCCAGGAAGAAATTTCAGAGGCGCAATCATCAACTGGGAGACCGAACACATTTCCCCAAGGGACGTCACATAGGAAATCGCGAAACACGTCCCAGTAGGCTCTTTAGTAGCAGTACGAGATCCTGTAGGTAGGAGGCTCCTGGGAGTGGGGTGAGAGTGGTGAGATATATTGAGAGAGAGAGGTGAAGCATAGATTTAGTAGAGAGGTGTGTCCTGAGGGGATGCTGGGAAAGCGTGTGGGGAAATCTACCACTTGCGTTAGGAATTGGGAAATGGCGAAGTTCATGATGTGGATGCCAGTTGAATCAGTAACAAAATCTTTTAGCCACTCAGCATGATGGGCATTAAGATCTCGGAACACAAACATGTGAGTGAATAGGTGGGAGGAAGTAACCTTATCTATATTGTCAGAGATACTATCTAGCAGGGAGCAGTCGGGAGAGGAGGGGTAACGGTACAGAAAGAAAAGGTAGCTAACCGAACTGAGAAGTGACAGACGGAGACACATATATGGGTGGTCAAGGGATTCAAGAGATGTCACCCTAACTATACGGAGGTGTTCACTAATGTAGATCCCCAGCCCATGCATATGGACAGTGGAATTCTTCCTTAAGAGGGGAAGATAGCCAGAGATCGAGAAGTCAGAGGAAGGAATTGAGGGGATGAGATTAGTCTCACAGAGTGCTAGGATGTTGGGGGACTTTTCATAGAAGAAAGAATTTAAACTACAGAAGTTAGTATGAATACTCCAGATGTTAGTAAAAGAAATATTAAGAGGTTTAGATGATTTAAGTTTGACTGGTTTAAATTTTTTTGAGATATGGTTGTTCATATTAAATTTTGTTTGTAAGGAGGGACCTCGAGTAGAGGAGGCAGGCAGTTATTAACTATGACATGTTCTGGAAGGGAACTGGTGTGGGCTGCAGTAAAGTGTGGGCTCGAGGTTGCCCACCGAAAGCACATGCAGGGACACCTATCTATACACGACATGGCACTACAAGAACCTCAATATTATGCAACTGTTGATCAGAGCAGCTGCTCTTAATGCTACACAAGAGTTAGAGCTCCTAACTAACAGTTGGAAACAACAACCAGAACAACAACCTGGTATCCTCACCAACCACACACGTCACAGGAAAATTACGGTAGCACCTCTACTGGATCTGAGGACAGAAAGAGAGAGCCACAAACCATTTCCTAATCAGGGATAAGCCTCTACGCCTGTTCAATAGAGGTGGGAGGAGTGTGAACAGGGCGATAGTAGGCTTTATCTACTCCAATTAAAAAAAAAGGAATAGGATAAAGATTTACTAAGTTTTAACTTAGTTAAAGCCCAACAGCCACAGAAATTTCCAACAAATTAAAGCAAAGTAAAACCAAACATTCAATTAAGCATAACAGACATATGAAGAAAACTAATACTTCTTAGTAAAATGCAAACAGAAATAGTGAGCAAAATAAAGATAGTTTTTTTTTAACTTTTTGGCAGGAACCATATAACTTTGCTTTGGCCGGGGGACAGAAGCCCACAAACTAGCCTGTATGTGACCCTTGCGTTTTTTTTTTGGGGGGGGGGGGGGTTCAACAGCCACAGAAATTTATAACAAGTTAAAGAAAAGAAAAACCAAACGTTCAATTAAACATAACAAACACAAAAAGGAAAATTAATACTTTTTATAGAAATGCAAACAGAAATGCAAACAAAAATGACTTACATGTAAAGAATTAATGAGCTAACAACCCATGCATGGTAACAGTGAATATTGATCAATTATCACAAGCCACAATCACCATAAAGGATTTTAAATATAAGCCATTGGATTTTAGTGCTAGATGGAGCTCCCATGATAGAGTTGAAGCTAAGCATTTGTTGCAAACAAAAACCAGGAGCCATGGCCACAAATACACTCCTTAAAGCATACTTATGCCAAAATGAGAAAACTTTCAACTGCATAAAATGTAAATCTAGGAAGAACTGAAAATAGTTACCTAACTAATAAGATAATTAACAAAGCAACAAATGAGTGAAAACTGGCCATATGAGAATTATCTGGTAGTAGTAAGGAAAACCATAGTAGTATTGAATGGGGAAGGGTTAATGTAAAAACTATATATGACTACAATCAAAGAAGGTGCATTGTTATGTAACTATAAATAGGTGTTTTATCTACCCTCCAAATCACTTTGCTTGTAATGGACAAAAAGAGACCAAGCTACAGAATACTGTGTTCCATAGTAACTACTACAATATTGTCAGTACTTAAGCCCTTATCATCTGGAGGTCAAGGTGTATCAATTATCAGTTCCCTTTCTTTTCTTTCACTCACTGTAGAACAATTTTCCTCTCTTCGTTTTCATCCTTTTCCTTGTTTCAATTTCAAGAATACAAAGACTTTATATGAATTCTTTTTTCACTTTTCATCCATATTCTATTTATTTTTCTATTTGTTTTTGTCTGCATCTTATTTTGATTCCTATCTTTTCTTATTCATATTTTTTTCACTCATGTGATTTCTGCAATTATACAGACACCTTCCTTTCTTTGTTTCCAATCATCAATCTAATGATTATCTAAAATCATTTTTCTTTTCATTTTTTTACATTCATCTTTATGTCTGTTGAAAGCTTAAGAATATACTACATTCTCTTTTTCTCATAGGTGATTCAAATAAAGTGTTTATTTTTACTTTTATTTTTTCTCCAGCTCAAAAGAGCTGAAAATAAAGTTCACATTGTGGCATGTGCCCAATCCTTTCTCAATTAAACCTGACAGCCAGAGGCATTGTAGTTTGAATTGTTTGAAAACTCTAGCCCCAAAAGACTGAGAACTGAATGGTTGATGGTCTCTGCTGTGTCCCCTTTTTATTGAGAATTCATAGTTCATGAATTTCTCAGCTTATTCTAAGTGTTTTTGGTATTTCATCACCTTACTTCATCATCTGGCATTGCTGAATGATAAACGTTTATGACTACCTGATTCTTATACTGTTTCAAAACATTGTCTACATTTCTTCTTTTCAATAATAATAATAATCTATTGAGTTGCCTGGAAAGTTCATGCTAATTTTTAGTCATTCATGTTCCAACCCATTAGAACACATCAAATTTATCAAAAGATATTTTTTTTTTTTTTTAATCATCTCACCCCAAGCAAGGCATTCCACTGCCACTATTGCGCATGGGGCTACATAGGGGAAGGTAAAGAGAAGGAGTGGTTAGACATAGGGAATGTCAGGAGGAAGGTAACAGATGAGTAAGGATACCGAGGATGAGGGTTGGGCAGATGGGAAGAGTGTTTGATAGAATGGGAGCAGGTTAGTGTGTTAGGAGGTGTCTATTGACCTTACATTTAAACTCCTGGAGATTGTAGCCGTCGGGGAAGCAATCGTTTGGAAGAGAATTCCACAGTCGGGAAGTGCGAGGAAAGAAACTGTTGGAGTAGAAGTTACGGTTGCATTTTATTGGTTTCACTGTAAAAGGGTGGGATCTAGTTGCTAATCTAGTATCTCGTGCAAATTCGTATTTAGGGGGCACCAGTGATCTAAGTTCATCGGAGCAGAAGCCGTGAAAGTATTTATAGAAGAGACACAGGGAAGCCACGTCTCGCCGGTGGGAGAGAGACTGCAGGCGGTCTGCCAAGTCAGTATCTATCACATTACAGACCCTCCTCTGAACCTTATCAAGAAGCCCGAGGAGAACAGCAGGGGCACCCGACCAGATATGGCAGCAGTATTCAATGCACGGGCGGATGGTAGATTTGTAAATGTGCAGGATAGATTTAGACGGAAAAAACTTCCGGGCCCTACACAGAGAACCGACTTTCATAGCAGCGGATTTAGCAATGGATTCGATATAGTCATTCCATTTGAGGTCCGCTGATAGTGTGAGACCAAGGAGGCGTAGTGTTTTACTCTCTGGGAGGCAAGCCTGGTCCATGCTAATGGGAGGTAGGTGAGATTGTCGATGATGGTTAATTGACAGTAGCTTCGTTTTAGAAGCATTAAAATTTACTAGCCATTTCTTACCCCAGTCCAATATGGATTGGAGGTCTTTTTCAATCTCGGCTGCGAGGTTAGCTTTGACGCCTACACCAGATTTTTGTTGGAGGCGAGAGTAAACTGTGGTGTCATCGGCGTACAAACCTATTTGGGTTCTTATGGAATCAGGGAGATCATTAATATATATCAGGAAGAGTGTAGGACCTAAGATGGAGCCTTGGGGGACACCTGTGTTTGTATGGTAGTTCTGAGAGGCATGTCCGTTTAATACCACTTTCATTGTGCGGTTAGAGAGGAATGACTGGATTAGTTCAAACAAATGTCCAGTTATACCATAGCTCCGCAGTTTACATAGAAGGCCAGCATGCCAAACTCTGTCGAACGCCTTAGATATATCCAATGCAACGGTTCGAGCTTCGCCATTCCTGTCGAGTGCCTGGTATATGTACTCAGGTGATGGTCGTTAGCATATCAGCAGTAGACCTGGTGAAGCGGAAACCATATTGCTTGTCCGAGAGGAGCCTGTGTGCTGTGAGATGCTGAACCACCTCGGCGTTGATAATGGCTTCGAACACTTTGCCAAAGATCGGAAGAAGGCTGATAGGGTTGGTAATTTGCAGGGTCAGAGGGTTCTCCAGTGTTTTTAAATATAGGAACTATAGAGGAAGATTTCCAACAGGCAGGAAAGCAAGAAGCAGATAGGCAGAGGTTGTAGAGCTTAGAAAGGATAGAGGAGAGTTCAGGGGCACATTTCTTTAAGACTATGGTTGGGATTCCGTCACCACCGCTCGCTTTGTGAGGGTCAAGTTTTAAGATTATCTTAGAGACAAGCGAAGGTGTAATGTGGACATCATTCAGTTGTGCCTCGGTTCTAGGTGAGAAGTCGGGTGTAAAAACTTCAGATGAGTCCAGACTCGAATTGTTCGAGAATCTGCGGGCAAAACATTCAGCCTTATCTGCTGGGGAGGTGAGGACCTCAAATTTGTTGATTAGCGGGGGTATTGTGGACTTGCTCTTGTTAAGTACTCTTTTACAGAGTCGCCAGTAGTCTTTAGAGCCGAATTTAGAGCATGCTATGCGTTGCTTCATTCTGGCAGCAAACAACATCTTAGCTTCGTTAAGTATCCTTTTACACTTATTACGAGCTGAAGTGAAAAGGCGCCTGTTTTGTTCCGACGCATAGTTACGATAGAGTCGGAAGAAATGATTCCGGTGGGCAATGGCAGCCGAGTAAGCGGGTGAGAACCATGGAGACGAATGAGATTTAAGCTGGAATTTCCTAGCAGGGATGAAGGCATCGATGCCAGCCTTAACCCAGGAGGAGACCTCGGATGCACATTCTTCCGATGGGAAGACTAAAGACATTGTTCCAAGGGATGTCACAGAGGAAGTCTCGGAACAAATCCCAGTCTGCTCTTTGATAGCAGTAGGATATTCTACTTGTCTGTGTTTCATGGGTCGGGCAGGAGTGGAGTGAAATATTGACGGACACTACAGTGTGGTCAGAGTTTCCAAGTGGGCAGAGTTGTCTGGTAGTGCAAGAGTCTGGGATGGAAGTGAAGCAGAGGTCTAGAAGTGAGTCCCTTCCGTTAGGGTTGTCGGAGAAACGCGTGGGGAAGTCCACTACTTGCGTAAGGGATTGGGTGATTGAAAAGTTCATGGTGTGGACACCAGCAGCGTCAGTGACAGCGTTCTTCAGCCACTTGGTGTGGTGGGCGTTAAAGTCACCAAACACGAATACATGGGCAGAGGGATGGGTAGAAATGGCTTTGTCAATATTGTCAGAAATGATGTCAAGTAACGAACAGTCAGGGGAGGAAGGAGAGCGGTAGAGAAAGAAGAGATAGCTAATCGAGCTGAGAAGTGAGAGGCGGAAGCACATGAAAGAATGATCTGGGGATTCAAAAGATGACACCCTAGCTAAAGGAAGGTGTTCGCTGACATAGACACCAAGCCCATGCATATGAACATTGGAGTCCTTCCTGAAGAGGGGAAGGTAGCCAGGAACGCAGAACTCAGATGAGGGGATAAAAGGGTTAAGATTAGTTTCACATAGGGCTAATATATCAGGTGAGTTATTATGGAGGAAAGAATCTACGCTGGGGAAGTTGGTGCGGATGCAACGTATGTTAGTGAAAGAGCTGCAGACAGGTTTAGGCGTTTTCAAATGAGCTGGTTTAGTTTTGTTATTATGTTTGCTTTTTTCCATAGTAATTCAGTTAAGGAGTGGTCTTAGAATAGAATCAGTCGGTCAATCATTTGCAACTTGTGAAGGATGGAAACTGGCGCGGCCTACAACATAATGTGGCCTCGGGGTTGCCCACCGAACGTTCATGCAGGGACGCCCGTCCATGCGCGATATGGCACTACAAGAACCCCGATATTATTCAACTGTTGATCAGAGCAGCCTCTCAAGACGCTACGCAAGAGTTCGGGCTCCTAACTACCAGTCGGAAGCAGCAACCAGGAAACTGCCAACCCGGTACCCTCAGAATGTAAAGAAGTTGCCACCATACTACGTAACTGGAAAGAGCTTCCAGCTGAACTAACACCAAGACCAGAGAAAGGGGATGAACCGGGAACCCCTTCCTAAACAAGAAACAAGGTGATCACCTCTAAACTCATTCAAAAGAAGAGGGTGGAGTGTGAGACCGGGCGATATGCTTACATTTCCAATTAGAGCACACTTCAAACTATCTCTTGAGAAAGAAAGTTTAAGATTGCATAATTCATGTCAATTTTGCATCCCTATGAAAATGTAACATTATAGGGTGCATTTCCAACAGGATAATTCCAGACCTCATGTTTCTTTGGTGACCAGGCAAAAACTGTTGCAGTTTGGCTGAGATGTGTTACCCTAATCCCTCATATTGACCAGATATTGCTCCTTCAGATTTTAATTTATTGAAGTCCTTGCAAAATAATCTCAATAGTAAAATCTTTTTAATTCTTTGAATGACATAAAAAAAAACACCTTAATGAGTTCTTTGCCAAAAACAACACCAAAATTCTTGCATGATGGAATCTTTAAGTTGAAGAAAAAAATGGAGAAAAGTGGTGCAAGAAAATTTTTCATACTTAGTTGAATAAATATTTAATGGTATAATTTTATTTTGTTCATTAATTTTTCTTAAAAATCAACATTAACTTTGTGTACAATCTAATATTTCTAAAAATGCCAGCCAATTTTTCAGGTATTTCAGAATCTCTTGTCTATAGTTTTAAATCCTTTGAGTCAAAACTAAGTTATCTATTATTCTCTTTTAGCTTCTTATGGCTGGAATAAGGAAATTGTATTGTTTTTAACTGAATAGGCCACCTACTGTAAGTTTGACTAATCTACATTCATTTAAAAAATAACATAGATAAATATCTGATTAATATCATTGGCTTGAAATTTCTCATAATGCTTTTGATGCATTTGTTTGGTTTTTTTAACTTAAAACTCAGAAGAAAAATGTACATGCCATTACTGCCAAGGTGGCCTTTAGATTTCTGATTGATATAGGATTCTGATGTTTGAATCCCTTGTTTGGAAAGGCAGTGACATTTTGTAACATATGAGTTCTTCCTGTTCATGTAACCTTCAGTCAGTTAACTACCATACATGATACGCTTTGACACATGACTGACTAAGCAGAAGATTTTCCTGCAGTAGTTTGTCATTACTTTCTGCAATAGACCAGATGCCAGCCAAGGCTATAGAACCCAAATCCATTCTGCTATTCAACCCCTAGCTGAAGAGAAGACATGGCTCAATATCTTTCCCAAGGATATTTGTGTGTAAGAGAATGAAACAAATTTGATTGTAATTCAAATTTGGCTCTCCAATTTCTCATTCTGAGCCGATATCCATTACACCACAACACATTTGCAGCCTTAATGGGACTAAATTAAAAGTATATTCTTTTAGTATATAAAATTACATATAGACAGAACAAAAAGTAGCCACCAAATGTAACACATCAGAGTCATGACACTAATGGCTAGTATATCTTTTTTTAACAAGCCAAACCACAGCCTGTTGACCAGCTTGACCAAGTTTTTGAAAAAGCCATTTCTCCAAAATCATTCCATCCCAGAATCTAATGCATAGGCCTTGATGTAAACAGCTAAATCTCAAGAGGTTTTAAAGATAATTTTTCAATTTCAGCCAAGAAAGTGATTTATTACATTGTCATCATTTCCATCTGATTTGGTAAGTATAGGCCATATCTGGTTACAGTAATATTCAAGTTCAATTCATAAAAATCATCTCAACTTGTTTAATTTCTCAAAATTCAATTTACTTTGTTTTCCACCTTTTATTCAATACTTATTAAATGCAACAAAGACCTTTCTCACTTCTATATTTAACTGTTCCTCAGTTAGTCAAATCTTTTTGGGTTCTACTTTATATGATTGGGTCATTTACAAACACACTAAAATTAAACATAGAATAAAAAAGTCAGTCTCTAAACTGTATCTACAAACGTGTATAAATGTGTATGAGAGATTCACTGAAAAGTCCTCAACTTGACCAAGAAAGCCTTCCAAAAAAAATTCTCATGTTTAATCAGATTTTGGGAAGAGACCCTGGACAAGAATTTCCCAACCACCTTTCATATAATCAAACTGTTTCTGGCACATTAAATGTACATGAAAACAATGACAACAATATGAAGACACCTACTATAACATACAAACACATAATTTTAATTTTACATTGTGTACACTCTTGCATGCATGCCTACTGATGTCTGACAAAAGAGATTCATTTCCCTCCTTGTTATTCTTGATATAAAGATCTTTTATCATCAGAACATTACAAGCATCCAAGAGACTTTGCAATTGAGCACAAGCCTCCATTCAAGTATTTTGAAACATAAACCAGAATTGCCAATCTTTAACTCATTCTAGAAATGTTTTAATGTTTTTTGTTTCTACATTTAAGAAAAAAGTTTATATTTCCTTGTAATTTTTAAAAATGATTTCTTTGAGAATCTAATTGCAGTAATTTACTATTATGCAGAAAAAATAGCTTCATCATAAAGAAGAGGTATTATCTGCAAAAAATTTAATTTGCTATGCTTTATTATATTTACTGAAAATTAAATTATAAAAGATTATTTAAAATAATTTCAAGTAAAAAGAAATGTTTATTAAAATATCATTCAAAATAATTAGCAATAAAAGCACGACTATTTATCAATTAGAACTTTTTTATTTTTAAAAATTAAAAAAAATCATAGGTAGGTAAAAACAATTTGATTGCAAATGATCTGCTGTAGAAATGTAATGTTTTAGAACTGATTTAGAACAGAAATATTTACAGCAAGAAAGAAGACAGCTTATTAGCATGATGGAAGGTGGATTAGCCACAAGGGGGAGAGAGAGAAAGAGAGATGAAAGAGTAAATATTTTCCTTCATTACTCAAAAGTATGAATGCACTGCACTAAGGTTATGCACCAAGCAGTTTGGCATTCAAGATAGGTAAAGAAGAAAAATCTAAAAGAATGAATAAGAATGAGGGGGATATAAGGTGAGAAGTGAAGCAAAAGCTATGTAAGTAGGGAAACTAAAAATGAGGATATATATAAATAAAATGTATGTGTGGTGCTATAGATAAATTGTTGTCTAAATTATGCAAAGATGTAAATGATATTACATTCTAACAGATATACTTATCAAAATTACACAAAAATATCTTGAAATATTAAAGAATAAATTATTCAATCAATAAAAATGCCATTGGCTTCAACCACAGCCACTAAATGACTTTTGAATCTCCTGCAACTCTTCTAGACAGTTTCCTTTTTACAGTTAGTGAATGCTGCCATAATTCTTGCTTTCAGTTCATCTTTGATCTTACAAGGAATTTTGAACATAATAATCAAGGGGATAACATTATTGGGAGTTAGGGTAATGTAGTCACAGAAATTGTCTGACAGTCATGGTTTTGTTTTCCTACTTGTGTGGCATGATGCAGAGTCCTGTTGCCAGACATAGATTCTTCCAGCAACTACTCTCTTGACCCAGAGCAACACTACCTCCTTAAGGCACTTTATGTAGGCCTATGTGTTGAGCCTGAGGCTTTTACCAACTAATTCAGGAGTTCTTTTCATATCAGAATGATCAGAGTTAATTTTTCAAGCTGCGATACCTTTGTAATCACCATCAGACTCATCCAACTCTTTCTGAATGCTCTGCACTGTCCTGAGATAGACATTCAAGTACTTTTAAATGTTCATATGGGAGCTCTGTGTGCAAATGCCAAGCAGTACAGCATGCTGTTTTTCAATTTGGTGGAGTGAACTGTGTCATGGTGCACTTTCTCTCAGAGAAGGTGCCCAACTGACTTTACTACACTGTGTAGTTGACAAAATTCAAATAAACAACATGCATACACCAAATTAAACATATAAATAGCAACAATTTATCCAACAAACCCTCTATGTGTGTGTGTGAGTGTGTGTGTGTATGTATATATATATATATATATATATATATATATATATATATATATATATATATAGGTACCTCCACTAAAATAAAAAAGTTTTCTTGAAACTTTTATTTTAGTTTTAATTGAATTAATGATTAAACTTACGAGTAAACTAAATGATTAAACTTACTATTTCCAGTAAGCAAAACACTCTGGTGTATTTCAAACAAAAATTATATTGATTGGAATATAAAATTTTTAAATTTTTCAGCCATTTTTGAATAATCAACACATTTGTAAACAAAAGTTAATTCTCAGTTTTAAAAATCTTGCAAAAATGAAATATAGAACTGTGACACATTAAATTTGCTAATTTTTCAAAAATAATATTAATTTAATCTGATTCATACAATCATTGCTTATTTATAGCCTGAAATTTAGAATAAAACTATTTCTTAAACACAGAATTGAACTTTCTGACCTCCCCTCCATATCTGAAATGTGATGACAGTGTGATAGATATAAGTGTATGCTGATCACAAGTGACATAATTGTGCCAATTAGAAACCATGAAACACATGACCTTTTAATATACATATAGAAATTACTATGAAAAAAAAAACTTCAAATACACAAAAAAATTAAAATTAAAAAAATGGAGGCAAGAAAAATTGTATTAAACTTTTCAATTAGTAAATATAATCTTCACTTAATAAACTAATGACAAAAAATCTTTAAAGTACTTTTAAAATATTTTTGAAACTTTAAATAATTTAATTATTATAATTTTATAATATAAATTATTTTAATTTAAAAAAGTGAAAACAATTCTTTTATAATTTCATTTTTAATAAAAATAAGATTTTTCTTCAGATTATAATGTCCTTAATATATATTATTTATTAAAGATATTAAAAGCTTATCAAGTTAAATGTCATAGTTTTATTGCATTTTTTATTTTACTATTGAGAGCAGATTTTTGGAAATAAAGGCAAAATGTCTCAAAATAATAATAGATGATTTACATTCCCCAATGAGTCCTGCTTTAACTAATAAAATCAATTTTTCCAACAAAATTTAATCTCTTAAAACTTCATGAATTTATGTGTGTGTGTGTGTGTGTGTGTGGTGAAGGAGGGAGGTAACAGATGTAAAAGTTTTTACCAAAATTTTTAAAAATGATTTCAAAAAGAATTTCATTAATTTGTGAATAAGTCCTAAAGTTTCATCAAAATCCGACAATTATTTGGTTTTTACAAAAATTTCCAAATTAATGTTTATCACTGAAAAAAAAAAAAAAAAAGAAAAAAGTTTATCACTGAAAAAAAAAAAAAATGAGTTACATAATATTACATTTTCCATTGTAAACTCTCACAATGATTTGGTTACTCGCTAACTAAAATCAAAACTAGATTTTTTTTTAAATTTCGAACATATTAGAAGGGATAAAAAAATTTAAAAATATAGCTAAAAAGTACTTTCTTTTTTAGTAATAAACATTTTGATGGAAAAAGTTTTAAGTTTGGTGCCTTTTTTTCATACTATGCTGTTTTTTCATCAATTTAGTAGAAGTACCTAATTATATATTAAATTAAAAAAGGATTAATTCATTGATGTTGAATGACCATTTCGATGTGAAAATCCCCACGGGGGATGTAAAGGGATTTTTTCACATCGAAATGGTCATTCAACATCATTGAATTAATCCTTTTTTAATTTATATTTGCTCTGTAATATTTTATTACATGGAGCTCTCTTCCTGTATCATTTTTTAATATTAAAATAAAATTTTTAATATTAACTAGGATCGGGTTTTTGGAATTTACCTTCCTGCTTTTTTCACTTGGATTAAAGTATCTGATTTAAAATCTATATATATATGTGTGTGTGTGTGTGTGTGTGTATGTATGTATATATACATACAAACACACAAATGTACAGATAGAGAAAAGTGAGAGGTTGACAAATGGCATAAAAAGAAAAGAGCTTGAAGAAAAGCAAAATAGTAAGGCAATAAGATGAAGATAAAAAAGAGAAGGAACAAGATGTTGCATAAAGAGGCAAAGTATTAGTGATAAATGGATGTTACTGAATATGGTTGATGTAAAGGAAAACTGAAAGGATTTGTCTTAAGAGAAATTGAAAGACATGTTAGAAAAAAAGAATCAGCAACAAAAAATAAAGACAAAATAAAAATAAAGTAAGGTTTAAATAGAAGAGATGAGCCATAAATCATTAAAAAAGAACAAAACATCAGTTTCTGAAACAAAATAAACTCTTATATTTTTCCAAACCAACTTCTTCCTCCTTGTTGTCTTTGAGATTTATGCTAAAACCTTTTCTATTTGTTATATATACACACAGTGAAGCACAAAATTATCTCTATAGTACAATCAAATTCATTTAAAATAATGCAAATATTGAAACAGATGATTATATATATATATATATATATATATATATATACACACACACACACACACACACACACACACACACACACACAACTGATTTCAGAAACTTTATTCAATAAATATTAATTATATACACAACATTCAAAAATTGACAAGAACAAAATTATCCATAAGCCAAAAGAGGATATTTATATCATGTTATGATAAGCTAGTCTACCAAGCTCTATTGGAGAGTTGTTTTGTTTTAAAATGACTTAAATTTACCATAATGAAGATATGCCTTGTTCACTTTAAGTTAGGTATCAACAACAAAGGTGAAAATGCTGTCTATGGATTTCAAACAACAAATTGCAAATTGTTGCAATTCCAGAATGAGTATTTGAGCAACAGTTTTCGATCCCAACTGGATATCAAGGGGAAAATATTGAGGATAAAAACATTTCAACTATTCCTGGAAAAAAAAAAAAAAAAAAAAAGAATGATTGCCCATGAATGCAAGAAGAAACCTAAAGTTGTGCTCAAAGATCTTAGTTCCAATTTGTCAAACAATGGAGTAGATCATATGGTAATCAGAGAATTAAGTAAACATGTTCTCAGTCGTTATTGTCCAAGAAAAACACCTTTATTCAAAAGTCATCATTGTAAGGCTCGATTAGATTTTAAACATGCCTACTTTGAAAAAGTGAATTTTGGAACATAGCTTTATGGAGTGATTAAACTAAAATTGAATTGACTAATCAGAACCAAACATGGCAAGTGGGAAGGAAAAGAAGAGAAGCCATGAATCCTTCATAAGAACACCATCCCTAGTATATAAGATGGAGTTACAAGTCTTGTGCTTTCGTATTTTTTAGTGGAAAGAGGATAGGCTTTTGTTTAAAATCATAGGATCCATGCTAAACATGTGGGTGACTCACCTAAAATATCTGGAAAAATTAAAGAGTGGAATCTTACTTTGGTACTAGTTTCTTCCAAAATTTTTGCTCAACTTTTTCAGTTTGTCTTACCTACATGGTAAGTTGAATTTTGGCTTTTTATTTTAATTTGTTTGAATTTTTTAATGACTTCTACTAACAGAAGTACTATTTTGCTATTGTAAATGATTTTGGCTTTTAAGTTTCGTTTCTATGTAAATGGTGAAAGGTTTCATTTATTTTTCCTTAGCAATGTCGCTGTTTGAAAGAATTTTTAAGGGTTGGGTCATTAAGCATTGGTCATTCTGAACTCCCCGTCCTCTCAACCTAGGTACAGAAGCATGCACTGTAGGCCCCTTCTTTCTTTCTTTCATTCTCTCTCCACTGATTTCAACTAGCTAAACATGGTGGGTGACTCACCTGTCTTTTTTATTTTTATTTTAATTTGTTTGAATTTTTTAATGACTGGATACTAACAGAAGTACTATTTTGCTATTGTAAATTATTTTGGCTTTTAAGTTTCATTTTGACTTATACTAAGTTAAAACTTATAAAAGTAAATTAAAAAAAAGTTTTTCTTTTTTAATTGGAGTAGATAGTACCCACTATCGCTCGGTTTTACACTCTACCCGCTTCTTTTGAACAGGAGTAGAGGTGATCATTTTGTTTCTTGTTTAAGAAGGGGTTTCCGGTTCACTTCCCTTCTCCTTCAGTCTTAGTGTTAGTTCGGCTGAATGCTCTTTGCAATTATTTAGTATGGTGGCAATGTCTCATTATTCTGAGGGTACCGAGTTGGCAGTTTCCTGGTTGCTGCTTCCGACTGGTAGTTAGGAGCCCGAACTCTTGCATAGCATCTTGAGAGGCTGCTCTGATCAACAGTTGAATGATATCGGGGTTCCTGTAGTGCCATTCTGCGCATAGACGAGCGTCCCTATATGAACCTCCGGTGGGCAACCCCAAGGCTACATTATGCTGCAGGCTGCGCCAGTCTCCATCCTTCACCTGCTGCAATTAATGATCGTCTGATTCTACTCTATACCTCTCTCTCTCCAACTAAACCACTATGAAATCAAACAAATGAAATAGCAAAACTAAACCAGCTAGTCAGAAAACGCCCAAACCTATCTGCATTTCCTTCACAAACATATGAGGTATCCACACTAACTTTAACAGCGTAGAATCATTCCTCCAAACTAACTCACCTGATATCTTAGCTATATGTGAGACTAACCTTGACCCTTCTATCCTCTCCCCTGAATTTTTCATCCCTGGTTACCTTCCCCTCTTCAGGAAGGATTCCAATGTCCATATGCATGGACTTGGTGTTTATGTCAGCGAACACCTCCCTCTAGCCAGGGTTACATCTCTTGAATCCCTGTATCATTCTTTTATGTGTTTCCATCTCTCACTTCTAAGCTTGGTTAGCTATCTCTTCTTCCTCTACCAATGTAACCATAATTTCTACTCCAACAGCTTCTTTTCTCGCACTTCCTACCTGTGGAATTCCCTTCCACATACCTGCTTCCCCGACAGCTACAATCTCCAGGAGTTTAAATGTAAGGTCAATAGACACCTTATATCACATTAACTTGCATCTATTCTCTCAAACACTCTCACCATCTACTCAACCCTCATTCTCGGTATCCTTACCCATCTATCACCCTCCTTCTGACATTTCCTATATCTAACCATCCTTTCTCATCACTTCCTCCTATGTAACCCCCTGCGCAATAGTGGCAGTGGAATGCCTTGCTCGGGGTGAAATGATTAAAACAAAAAAAGAGAAAGAAAACAATAAATAAAAAAAAAAGTCTTGTATTTTGAAAGAAAATCTGAAAGATCCTTTTTGGAAGCTGACATTTCACTTTTCAACATGCTCATGAACTTAAACATGGAAATGCACTGGCAAAAATTGGTTCAAAGACAAGAAGATCAATATCTTACCTCTATCTACCATAAGTGTGACAGTAAAACCCAGAGAAAATGTGTCTAAATCTAGGGTTAGTGTTCATTCAAGATAACTTTCAAATTTAGTAAAGTTAAAGTCATTTGCATTTGAAGAATGGAATAATATTCTAAAAGCAACATGGAGTAGATTATTTACACACTACAGAAAAATTTTTTACTTCAAGTTATTAGCCAGAAAGAGGCTATGCTATCGATTCTTAGCTGAAACACAAGGATAAGTTTGCTCTTGGCTGCTTTGTTCCTGTTGTGTTCATAATATTACTGTATTGAATAAAAAACTTTTTGAAATGGTTTATGAGTGTTTATACAATGTCTAATGCACAAATAATGAAGGCACCTGTTTGTATGTCTATGCCATGAAAAAAAGTTAATTGATCTAATTTTTGGTATTATATATCTAATTGGGACATAAACAATGAATGAATGATCTCTGAGGTTAACCTAAGTCACCAAAAAGCACAGCATGCTATTTTTGGCAAAAATGGCCTGAGATGTCAGAGTCTGTCATGAATTATGAAAATGTTTAACTTGACAAATGATAAGATAGAGATGTTCAAATTTAACCTGAGGTCATTGAAAGTAGAATTAATATATGGACTTTATGATCTGCATTGCAACCTAACACTTACATTCTTGCAGGTGAATTGGTATATATATGTAACTAGGAGAGACAAAACTGATAGGATAAGTGATGCTGACCAACAAGGTCACCAAAGGTCAATTTCAAATTAAAATAGCTTTTTTTCAGCCAGGAAAAAGAAAGTAATTTTTGTCTTGCATAAAATCCAGAAAAAACTTTTCCAGTTATGAATGCTAACATTTAATTCAGGGTTAAAATGCTACCTTCATAAAAAAAAAGAAAGGAACACAACTTATTATGAAGAAAATACCTAGAAGGAATAATAAATAATCAACATACAATAAATCACCATTAATGGCGCTTCTTCATATCACCAATATTCACAAAAACAATAGTTAAAAAACTATAAGATCCATACATTTGCAGATATCACCACTTAAGATTACAAATTTTCCTTTCAATATTCAATATAATTATACTCAATTTTTAATATACACTTAAAATTAATATTTAAAAAATTAAATATACACACAGATGTCAAGAGATATACATATATTCTGTATAACAAATAGAAACAAAATAAATACAGAATATAATAAAACAGACATAAGACTAATGCTAATATACACAAGATGTCTAAAATGATGTCTTTCAAAACTTAAATGTAACTGCAAGTTATTCTACTCCCTTAAATCTCTAAAAGAGCTAAATAGCAACATTTTCTACTTGTTCCCTATTCAATTATGCTGTCAGATTTAATCCTAATTTTCATCTCTCTCTGTCTCTCTCTCTCTCTCTCTCTATATATATATATATATAAGCCATCATGTTTTAATATACATTTTTAGTTTTATCCCCTGTACTTGTGTTATCAATCAAAAACAAAAGAAAATGCACAACAATGAAGTAAACAGCTTAAATATTTTGCTGTGAAAATATTTACTTGTTCTTTTACAAATATATAATCATTAACTTGATAAAAATTTGCAATTCTGGATACACTGAAAGCTTGTTATGTGGTTTCATTTTCCATTTTCTTTTCCACTTTATACCTTCATCAATATATTTTTTTTAATTTTTAATTAGATAGTTATTTTCTATTTTTTATATGGAGTTTGTTATGACATTTATTCACGAGTATGGTGTTTTCTATATTTCTGAGAATATCTGGTATTGTAACTATTTACACTTTTTACATTGTTCAGATTGCTATCTTCATTTTTATCACTTATCACAATGTTTTGGCTGTTGTACACTCCAGTCTTTGTCAGGCGATATATGTTGGAATTTTAAAATGAACCCTTTTTGTCCACCAAAGTAGATTGTTTTAGTTCCACATGCCTCATGTTTCCTGAATATCTCACTTTCAGCTACTTCCCTTTAGTAACGCAAGTTTTTGTTCACCTCAGCTTGTGAGCATGACAATAATGATGAAAACAAAAGACCAAACAATCTAAATAGCATCTATGTCTTTCTTTACAAAATTCAATGCTGAGTTTCCTCTATTTGTAATCAATTGGTTTATTTAATAAACCAAAGCTTTGATCAAATGTTACATCTAGCTAAATACATTTGGAGTGTCTATATACACTTATATAATTAAGGAATCAAGAATTTAAACTAGTGAATTTATCCTATCCAAATAATTACTTAATATTTTTTTATTCTTGAAACCTATTTTGCCATATCTCTTGAATATATCATGTTACAAATTGTCTAATGAGAAATATAGTAAAAATGCAAAAACTAGTCTACTCTTCACAAGTTATTTAACTGTGATAACTTCAACCAAAATCTAACTTGTGATTCTTCTGAATTTATAATTACTTACTAAATCCTTTTATTCCTATTTATATGAATAAGAATGAAAGTATGGGAAATATGTAACTATTTTTTAATCATTATTACTCTCCTATATTATAATAAATATTTCATTCGAACTTTCACTTACAATAGCATATATATATATATATATATATATATATATATATTATAAATTATATTTTAGAACATGTACAAACTACAATCTACTACAAAATTGTACATTTTCTTTCGACATTGAAAGAACAATGTCTCATCAGGTAGTTAATAATGATGGTAATAAACGTTATTTTTTAAAAGAAAATTTATGAAAATTTACTTATATTTATTATTGGAAACCTTTTTGTATGAGGTAAAGAGGATAGGAAAAATGAGAAAACAAAAAGAGAAATCAAAAAAGGAGAAAAAGAAAGGGGAAAGAGAAGGACACAGAGGAAATAAAAAACAAAGATGAAAACAAGAGAGAGAGAAAGAAAGATACAAGAGGAAAGCGTTAATGAAAATGGCTCAGATAGAAATAGACCCCAAATTTAGGTAGGAAGTAAAATATAGGCATATACAGCTGGTAGTGAATTGTATCTATCTACAATTCCCTTCTGGCCAAAGTTTGAAATTTCTATTTCTTTGCTACTACAGTTGTCTCCTCACCACTTTCTTCCACCTCTGTGCAGTTTCTCATTTTTTCTTACTTTCTTCCCCCTCTGTACATTTTTCACTTTTTCCAGACATTGTGTGACCAATATATGTATATGTCTATAATTTTTTCCTACCTAAATTTGGGGTCTATTTCTCTCTGAGCTGTTTTCATTGGTTCTTTCCCCTTGTTTCTTTTTTTCTCTCGTTTTCCGCTTTGTTTTTTTATTTCCTCTGTGTCCTTCTCTTTCCTTTTTTTAACCCTTTTTTGATTTCGCTTTTTGTTTTTTCATCTTTCCTGTTCTCTTTACCCTATACAAAAAGTTTTCCAATAATAAAAGGAAGTGAATTTTCATAAATTTTATTTTTCAAAAATAACGTTTATTACCATCATTGAAACATTTTTCTTTCAATGTCGAAATAAAATGTACAATTTTGTAGTAGATTGTACATATTCTAAAGTATAATTTATAATAAATATTCATTGCTCTATTTTTATGTTGAGCACTGTTTTAAATTAATGTTTCGAATGTTGAAAATATTTTCTTCATTCGTTATTCATTTGGAGATATATATATATATATATTTGGATACTATTCATACTTTGTTTTTCTTTCTTATTCTTTAGTAACAATTTTTATCAAGTATACTTAGCTAATTTCTATCTAAAATTGTAGTTGGTGATGGAAATAGTTATGTATTTGCCTACAATGTCTGCGCCTGGTATTTGAGCTGAAGTAGAAGTCAAGATTTCAAAGGCTGATTTCCAAGTCAGACAGACTTTCCTAACTTGAAAGATTAGTGCAACTCAATGTTCCTATATAGATGATAGTAAGCATATACTTGCTGTGTTTGCTTATGCTTACATGATATAAATCTCTAAATCTATTCAAGAATTTATAATTTAGATTGTTACAGATATGCCCAGATTTATCTCTCCCAATATAACTGTTCATATTTGTCAATACTTAATATATGTTTCTCTCTTATTTAAAGGAAAGAAGTATGTCAAAGTGGAAAAAGTTTTTATGTACTGCATTTCTTTCTTTACGATTTCATCAAATTAAATTTATGTTGATGCAACTAAATATGAGCATGAACAAAAGACAGATTCTGAAAATTTTAGAATAAATTTTTTTTAATATGTTTTGGGTATATAAATATCTTATTTGAAAAAATTAATGACAAAATGGAAATTTTATTTTATGTGTGTTTGTGTGGTGCATCACATCTTTAGGATCAGATGAAAGTAACTTTTCTTATGTAATTAACTATGTATAGAAAGGTGAGGAGGAATATACGTCTGCAAATGTAGGTATGTATAGGAGAGAATTTCAGTTTCCCACATTTTCAGTATTTTCTACTTATATGTATATAATTACATCAACAAAAACACTACCGTATTTTAATGAAGTCTTGAAGGAATAAATGTACCCCACAAAAAATACTTTGTCATTAATTTTTCTGTTCTGATCTTTTCCCATTTCTTTTTTTTATATAAGAACCTAATGAGGGATAAGCCATGCTTCTAAGCTATTGAGTTATAGCCTTATGTCAGACTTAGCTTCAAGGTTTCTTTGTTGATATCAAAACAAATTCTTCTTAGACCAAGCCAATGTAAAAGATAGAACTTTAAAATGCTGATTTTCAAGCTAGATATGTCCTTTCTTGAAAAGTCAACTTGCTATCAAGCAGTAAATACATCCATGCACAACTAAAATTTACAATATAACCCAAATGACAAATATCAGTCTACCAATCAGTGGGTAAGTAAACTGTTCTCAGAAATAATGCATGGCCAGTTTAATAATAGGAGCTATTCAATTATTCAATGGTGCCAATTTAAATACCATTATCACCCTTTCCTTATTTCTGTGTGTGTGTGCATGCACGCATGTTTGTGCAAATATTCCTCTTTCCAAATTTCTCTTGCATATACATGCACAGAGGGGAGGGGGGTGCAATGGGTAAATTGTCGCCATTTTATATTTTAAATTTAATGCATATTGTTTGTTCTTGATTTTTGTCAACTGCACAATATAGTAGGATCAGTTGAACACTCTGGCAGAAATTTAAATAACATTATGTTATACTGCTTGGCATTTGTGCCAGAAGCTCCAATACAAACATTTCAGAGTATTTAGGTGTCAATGCAGATAATTTGGAAAGAACTGGATGAGTCTAATGATGATTACAAAGGTACAGCAGTTCCTGAATTTGTTGGTGAGGGCCTCACATCAACATGGAGGACTACATGGACCCTATGTCTGACAACAGGACCCTGCACCATGCTACACAAGCAAGAGGACCCAGTTATGTCTGTCAGACAATTTCTTTGACCTCATCATCCTTTACACCAGGCCACATAACTTCCCAGATTGCAGCCTCCTTGATGATTATATGTGGGTGCAGCTGAACGAAAGATGTACACAACTCCTTGTAAGAACAAAGATGGACTGAAACAAGGATTTTGGCTGCATTAACCAACTTAAACAAGGAAATCATTGAGAAGAGTAGCAAAAGATTCCAAAGTCATTTAAAGGCTGTGGTTGAAGCCAATGGCAATTTTATTGAATAAATTTGCTCTTTAGTATTTCAAGATATTTTTGTGTAATTTTGGTAAATATATCTGTTAAAATGAGATGTAACTGTTATTGTCGTTTTTGCTTATTTCAGATGATAACTTATCCATCATAGCCTCTGTGCATGTGTGTATGCATGTGCATCATAAAAGATTTTTTCGGAATGTTGTTGTGCCACTTTCTTTGTTGGCTGCCAGGTCATGCAATTTAACAACTCTGTATTTGGGAAACAATCTCTCTTTTATGCAGGTTTCACTGAAAATATCAGACAAAGTATTATCATTAAAGTTTTTTACATAATTTTTTGTTTGTTATTATGCTTTTTTATTTTTCAGAACTTAAATTATATAGGAATTGTCCAAATATTTAGTTTTTTCAAGCACTTTTGGCTATACTTTTATCAAGAGTGAATATAAAATGGTTTCAACTTACCCACACAATGAGACAATTGACATTGCACCTTTCAGATAACAGTTTTACCTGATCTCATTTAAACACATGGAGATCTACCAGGCACTGTCTGTGACATACTTGTTGACAATACAAATATAATAGCTTCATCCACATGCAAGAAAAGTTTAAAATAATAGAAGCATTATTAAAAAAAATAAAAATCCAACATTTAATAATATCAATTATGAACATGGCAACAATACATGATTCTATATACATAAACTAAACATATTCAGTTACATGTAAAACAAAATTCACCCTTGAATAAAGCTGAATGCACTCAGAAAAGCAAAACATGTGGACAATTCCTATGTAATTTGAGTTCTGAAAAGGAAAACAAAATTGTGAGAACACACAAAAAATTATATAAAGAAAACTTAATGATAATATCTTGTCTGCCATTTTCAATGAAACCTGCATAAAAGAGATTGCTGCCCAAATACAAAATTTACATATAGAGTGTTTAAACATTTTCAATCCAACCAAAACTAAATTCCAGTTGTGATATTTAGAAGATTTTAAAATGTGTGTTAGATTGAGAAGTTTTCAGAACCACCTTATATAAAATCAAATCACAACTATTAAAAAATCAAGAGTATTTATTTCAAACTATATGTACATACATCAATAAGTCTGTAGTCTAATAAAGGATTTATTTTACACAACCAATATATATTTTTCAACATATTCTCTTTTCTTAATGCAGTGATGAATATTAACCAGATAAATTAAACATTATACAGTAAAAATCTCAACAAACCAATCTACAGTCTTGTGTTGATACATGATAATATTTAGATTGAAATAAAAACAAAAAATGGCTTTGCATTCAAAGAATGAGTTGAGAGTTACTAACTGGAAGATTGGTACTCGATTATTGATATAGTGTTTACAATTCCAAAATCTGGTGGAGAAGGTCACTCATGACAGGAAGGTGAAATATAATTTTCAATATTTTTCCTTTTTTTAATAGGTGCATCTCATTGTTCAGGAATTGCAACATGTCCAGATTTGGTTACTTGCCTTAAGGCCCCAATGATTTATTCACTGGTTTCTCTTGAGTAAGAGGGGGTTATGTTCTGGTTGAGTTACTATTTCTGGGAGAAATAATTGGGAGTTTTATTATAAAAAAAAAAATGGTGAAGTTAGTGCATATTTATAAAGAGGTCTTTTATAAAAATGTTGCGACACAGTTATTCTTTAGAATCAACTTTTTCAATCTTATAATAGAGTTTACGAAGTTTCATAAAGTTTGTGTTATTTTTAAATGAGGTAGAGCATAATAAAGATCAACAGTTTATTGATAGGAAACAGAGAAATAATCTACCAATTACAAATGCAAAAAAGTTCTTACTTTTAATCTAACGCGAATGGATAATAAAAGTGAAACTGGGCAAGGATTTATATAGATTATAAAGTTTGGAAGTAAATCTAATAGACTTGTGCATTTTCTAATGCACAATCTATAATAGCAACTGATTCTCATTCTATTATGGACTTTTCTTTCAGCTGCAAATAGTTATCATGAATGGGAGAAAGCTTGTGATTTTCTATCCTGAGAAAAGGTACTGTCTTAATACTGAAACACATCTATAGGTAATTGAAATTAATAAGTACTAAAAGTTATTTTGATGTACCATATCAAGTCCAATAAGTTTTGTACAAGCTATATGTGGACACTAACTGCATTTGGATCCACAATTGTTTCTATGCAATAATCACTAGAATAATTTGAAACATAACCATTACTACCAACCCAATAATTGTTAGAATAGACCTACCTATAATGCATCACTGGTCAGCATATATGTAAATAGTTAAGCCAAAACACAATGAACATGGCTTGACAATTACATTTAAGCATGAAACATCATTGCCACTGGTTGTTGACTTCAATATCTACTTTTAAATTTTCATATACTCTATCCCTGATATTGAGCACTTTAACTCTTAAATATAATATACTTTAAAACTATATTTTTATCATATATACATATATATATATATATATATATATATATATATATATATATATATATATAATGATCATCAAGTTGACCATAGTCTATTATCAATCTGGATTTAAATGTAGGGTCATTGATCTCTCAAAGACCTTCAGATTATCCAAATAATATTATCTTTTAATAAAGATTTAATTTAATTGTTTATGGGATCTTTGTATCTGAACAAAAAATGCAAATTTATAATTAAGAATTTAGTTGATATGAATGGAAGTCGATGAAAAGCTCAATATTAATTGCAGTCAGTGAGTGACATAATGTTACTCTTGGCAGATGTCCACCTTCTTTATGATATAGTAAGACATCCTTTGCATTAATTAAAAGGTGCTATGCAATGTTTAGCTTCTAAAATGTTAACATTGTTGCATGTAGATCTGACCCACTTCTCCAAGTATTGTAAAGTTAGTTTTGTTTTTTGGTTAGTAAATAGGATTTTTATATTTTTAGCTGATCTTATAGATGAAGTTTTTAATACAATAAAAGAAATCATTGATGAACAAATGCTTAAATGCTTCACTGGAATATAATTAAAAAATACTGAGTTGCCTTTATTTGATGATTCTAATGTAATATTATGACCATTAAATTTTGATTCATGTGTAAATTTTTCTGGATTATTTGTCTATATTTCTGAGATGAGGTGGTATTTACACTATTTACATTATTCAGACTATTGTCCTCATCTTGTGAAGATGAGGACAATAGTCTGAATAATGTAAATAGTGTATTTTCTGGATATTTTTTTTCAACAATAATCATTTGCTACAAATTGGGTTTTTGGCTGAACAATTTAATGTAAAAATGTTTTTTTGCAGAAATAACATATTTTTTTAATTCCTGTTGTTTGTAGTAATCCAGATTGTATAGATGGCCGAATGAGCCGGCATCGCTGATACTTGTCTTTATAGTATTGGCAAGTTTATGGAGATTCGAAATCTGATAAGAGTGATTACAAGACTTCTTGTTTAATGCTTGAGCAAGCCAACCCTACAACAAATGCAGCAGTTGCAAGCATTTCTTTATGCTTGAGTGAAAGCATATCTAGGATCAGGGCTCAAGAAATTGACTGAGCAGTCATAAGTCAGAATCAGATTTCATACTTCAGAAAGGAAAAGTGGGAAGAAAGGAGAAGAAAAAAAGAAAGAGAAAAAGAGAAAGTATAAAAAGTGAGAAGAAAGGGGAAGCAGGAAGAAAAGAGAAGAAAAACAAGAGAGAAAAAGACAAAGTATAAAAAATAAACAAACAAGATTTAATATTGTTTCTTTGATTTAAATTATACTGATTTAATCATAAATTATCTCACAAAAGAAAATCTTGACAAAAGAAAATGGCTGGAAATTACTGCCATATTTTATAGTTATATTGTAAATAGAATGCACTCAGTAAAACCCAAGAAAGAATTTTTTTCATAGAATCCAAAAAAGTAATCTCAGATATATTAAAAAATATGACCTGCCTGACAGTGATGACCAATGAAAATATGGATATTTGCATACATACAACACAAAATTTTCCATGTGAAATTCTTGCACATGTACACAAAGTTTAATCATGAATCTTCAGAAATTATCTAGTGAAAAATTTGTGCACATCAAAAACTTGAAAATTTCTTAAATTCTGTCTAGGTTAGGAACTTTTTTCACACCATGAATGAAAATATGTCCATTAATTCATTAATAGATTTAACTTCCTTCTACTCCATTAATAGAAATTATTGTTTGCAAATTAATAAATGTATCATCCATTATCAAACAGTCAGGGAATCTTTCACTATAAAAAGAACAAAGCATTTGTTCTGTGAAAGAAAAATAGTCTTTCTACATGATCATTTTCTGGATTTTTGCATTTTTTATCATTTTTTTCATCATGTTTTTCCAATATTTATATTCATTTTCACTTAGGTCTTTTTCCAAAAGACTGTAAAATCCACTGATTATTGCCTTTAAAACAATACATGAATATTACTACATCTGATTTAATTTAACAAAGTTGGAAATCAAATGACTACTTATTAATAAAAACCAGTAGGGCATTTATTCACTCTAAACTGCAAATAAAAGTCAAATTGGAAGCAGATCTTGAAACTGACCTTCAATTTTTTAACTAGAGCTTTCAAATTTAAATACCTCCAAAATGAAAGTTGTTTTTTATTCAGCTAAGAGAGCCATTTTTGTCTTCTATCAGGCGAGCAACTCACTGCACCTTCTCAGTCTCACATTTTCCACTGACATGAAGAGGAAAGATTACATTAGATCAATTGCTAAAAAGTTGGTTCAGTGTATTGTGGCAGACAATTTTTATTACCAAGATCCATCTTCCACATTTCTAAATCTATCATTTATTCATGCAAAGAATATTGCTGCCATATCTGGTCTGGTCCTCCTGCTATTTAACCTGAAATTCTTGGCAAATTTCAAAAAGAAGAATATGCAATGTTATCAGTCCTGACATCGTAGCTTCAGTCACTTTCTCATCACCATAATATAGCTTCTCTGTGTAAATTTTCTGGTGAGTTTTCCTCTTTGGTAACTTGACGTTATGGATTTAATTGTAGTATTCGATTGGCAGCTAGGTTTCATTATTTTACTATTGAAACAGCTAGATGTAACCATACGTTCTATTTTAATAGTGTCTTCTCTTGCACTTCTTTTGGTTTCCTGCCTCCAAGTCAGTTTTGATCTTCAAACATTTAAATGTAACATTAAAATAGCATTTTCTGTCATTTAAAGCTTATTCATTTATTCTTTCTCCACACTTGTTCCATTCTCAGTAATCTCTTAGTGGCTTTATTGCCTTGCTTGAGATGAAATGATAAAAAAATAAAGACAAAATAAGATTAAATAGGTGAGTTAAACTAATGTGCTGAAAATGACCTGATAACTTACAACTTACTGGAGTAGCAATATACAAGTATTAATAAAATGCTCATAATTTATACATCTAGTAACAGAAGTTTTACATTTAAATGGAAATTGAAATATCGTTTTCCAACATATATATATAAACAACCAAACAAAAAGCTTCTTGTAAAAAGAAGAAAAAAAAGAAATCGCTGATACAATAGATTATTCAATTCAAAGCTGCTATTATAGCTGATAAAAAGAAAACACACTTGAAAGATAAAGTTTGTAGAACATTTGAATTAATTTCTAGAAAAAGAATTATTTAAAATCAAACTAAGAGATTTTGAAGTAATGAATATCAAGTATAATGAAATGATGGGAATATGCACTAAGCAGTGAAGGGAAGTTGATACTGTAGATAAAGCAAAAGGAAAATTATTTTGTTATGGAAGAAAACTTGAAGAGAAGTAACAGTACACTACATACACAATGTATAAATAAGTTTGATATTAAAACATTATTTGAATGTAATCATAGATCATCAGTCTAAACATCAACATTAAATCTTATTCCAAGATAAACAATGTCATTTAACAAAAAATTAACTAAATTCTCAAAGAACAACAGCCTGGTATTAAAAATCAAATAGCTATAAAAAAGTTCTGTCTATATTTATGAGATGAGGTATTATAACTGTTAAGTTTCACATATCAATGCAAATAACAGTAGTCATAGCACAGTACTGTGTGATCTCAGTGACAACAGGCTATGTTCTGTCCTACTTCTCCAAGTATTCTTTATATACACTGGTTTCTTCATTTGCATATGATACTACACCTCTCTGAATCAGAGAGGTTGTACACCATTGTTTTTCCTCTTATTACTCCCAATTATTTTTGTTTTGTACTGTCCTTCCTCTTGTCTCTCATGTTTTCTCTTTAATGATGATTTTGGTCTCTCTTTAGTTTTCTCCTTATATTCATCCAACTCCTCATTAAAACCTTTTTCCATTTCCTGCTCTGTTCCACTTTTACAACTTTCTGCCTCTTCTTGTTCTTGATCTATTTCCACATCTTCCAGCTCATCACTGCCTCTGAATTGATCTCTATGTGCCAGTATTTGTTGCCCTTGTTCCTAATCTTCCATCTCAACATCCACCAGCTTGTTTCTGCATCTGAACTGATCTGCATGTACCAGTATATTTTGTCCCTTCTTTTCCAATATAACTGTGTTGTGACCTTTTTGCATCAAGAAATTTGCTTCTTCTGGATTTGTCTCTTTATTCTTTCTATACTGCACCTTTTCTCTCGCTACAAAGGACATAGATATGAGAGGTCTGATTTGTCTTCCCATTAATATCAACAGGCTCAGTTTCCTTCCTGTGGAATAGATCTGTAACTGAGAAGCATTTTAGTAAATATGCTTCTATGTTTTCTGTAAGTGGTGAGAATGCTTTTAAACCAATTTTCAGGGTTTGTATCATTCTTTCCACAATGCTATTAGACTGTGAGTGATATCATGGTGTCTTGTATAGGATACATTCAATTCGTTTTAGCCATACACAAATTCTCATCACAAAATTCAGGTGCATTGTTGTTGACTAGTGTTTGGGGTATTCCATTTCTTGAGAATATGGTTCTTAGTATTTGATTAACTTTCTGACTTTTCTGTCTTTTACTTTGACAACTTCTGGTCATCCTGAATATGAGTCCATTAATACTAAAAGAATAATACCCATGGACTCTAACCCACAGCTCTGCTTCCTTGGAGTGAATTTTTGCTTGCATGAAGTTCTTTATTTCTACACATTTTGGGCATCTCTTAACATATTCCTCTACATCTTTTGCATATCCTGGCCACCTGGCAACTTTAGTTTTCTTTGCATGCTATGCCACAATGTATGTCATCATGTGCTCCTTTTAGTATGTCCCTTCTCAGTATTTATGGAGTTACTATAACATCTCCATTGAATACAATGCCATTTTCTATGGTTAGTTTGTGCTTTGTTTCCTTAAAGGATCGCTCTGCCATTGAACAATTACTCCATATATTATTTTTTATTCTCTCTACTATTTTGCTTAATACCAGGTCTTGTTTTGTTTCTATTTTCCGTTTTCATTCAATGTATTATTTTATTCTCAACATTTTCTTGTCTTGTTTCATTCTTGAACTGCAATCTTGCTAAAGTGTCTACATGAGGAATAGTATTCCTTTTATGTACACTATGTCAAAATTGAATGCCATTATTTTTATTGCCCATCTTAAAAGCCTTGATGATGTGACTTTTGGCAATTCTTTTCTCGAGTTAAATATGAATTCTAATGGTTTGTGGTGTGATTTTAATAAGAACTTTTTTCCTATCAAAAAGTTTTGTGCCCTCTCCATGCTCCATACTATTGTTAGTGCTTCTTTTTCAATACTCAAGTAGTTAGTTTCTGCTGACATTAACCTTCTTGATATGTACATTACTGGGTGTTCTTCTTGTGATAGAACAGTGGCAATTGTCTTCTCACCTGTGATCATGGTTAACATTATTTCTTTATGGGGATAAAAAACTTTTATTATTGGTTTGCTCCTCAGAATATTCTTTAGTGCTTCAAAAGCAATGGTTTGCTTCTGTATCAACTCAAATTCATTGTTTTTTGTGTAATTTTGCAAATGGTTCTATTATGCCGCAGTATTTGGTAGATAGACTAAACCATCGCCCAGTTCACACTCCATCCACGTCTATTGAACAAGGTGAAGAGGCTCATCCCTTGTTTCCTGTTTAGGATGTGGTTTCCGGTTTTTCTCTTTTCCAATCTTTTCACTCTTACGTAGCCCTCTGCGCATCAGTGGCGTTTTCGCCTTGGTTGGGGTGATATGATTAAAAAAAAAAGTATCTTGGTATATATTTACCATAAAAATTTATCAGCTCCAAAAGGGATTCTAATTCTTTTTTATTTGTTGGAGCAGCTATTTCTGTTATTTCCTTTGTTAGTCTATCATCAGGTGATAACCTTTCTTTTGAGATTTGATATCCTGAATATGATTTCTTCTTACAGTCAAAATTACATTTTTCTTTATTTATGGTCTAGACTGCCTTTTTTAATCTCATCAAAATTTGCTTGGTTTTATATTTTAACTTTTCTTCTTTAGTTGTCGCCCCTACACCTATATCATCCTGGTATATTATCATATTTTTTATTTTTTCCAATAAGACACTTTCAATTGCTTTTTGAAAAATATAGCTCGAAGTTTTTATCCCAAATGGTAGATGTGTCCATCTTAATAAGCCTATAGGGACATTTATCATGGTTATTTCCGTCAATTTTTTGTCAATTTCTATTTGATTTTATACTGACTTGAGATCAATTTTTGCAAAGTATTCCATTTTTACTAACTTGTGGCAGTTTCAATATTTGGCAATGGAAACAAGTTTGAACATATCTGGTGATTCACTTCTATCTTATGATCACCGCATATTCTTAAATCTCCATCACCTTCCTTTCTCACAACTATCAGTGACACCCAATTACCACCACCTTGAATTACTCTTTCTAGCATTCCTTGTTGTATCATTTTGTTTAACTTGGCTACTACTAAAGGTAAGGATATGACCTAGAACTTAACTCTATATATTTTGGGTGATAGTTCTCATTTAGTCAAATGCTTGCTTTATAACCTTTTAACAATCCTAATGCATTTCCTTTTGCTTCCATAAAATTTATTAGTCTCACTATATCTACTTTTAATACATCAATCCTTCACAATCCTTGATCTTTTTTTTGCATGCTACAATTGTAATGGGAATTATTTCAAAATGCTTGTTGGTTTCAAAATTGCCTTGAAATGTGCCCATTGTTTCTATGGTCATTCCATCAAATTTGTTTAGTTGCACACTCCTTTTTCTTAATTTAGGTCATCCTCAGTTTATCCAGAAATCTTTTGGTATCAAGTGTATCAACTTACATGTCAAATCCATTTATCCTTATTTTTTTTCTACCTATTTTTTTGTGTATTCAATTTAAATACTCCAGTTTCTTCGGAGGAGGCTCGAATAGTTTTTACTTTTCTTAATTGCTTTTTGTATTTGCATACATTCTGAAAAGGTTCTTTTTTTTCTTTTTTTTTTGCAATTTGAGCATATTTTTTCCAAAGCTGGACATTTATACTTGTCTCTCATGTGACTTTTTCCAAAATATTTACATTTAATTATGGATTTGGAAGTGCTCACCCTATATGTCTCGAATTCTTCTTTTGGTTGATTAAATTCTCTAATCAACTCTAATTGTTACAAAAACTCAACAAATGCTTTAAAATATGTTCTGCTACTCTGCAAACATTCTAGTATTCTGTAGTTTTGGTCTTACAAGTCTTCAATTAATCTAAGAAGAATTAATTCATCTTCTGCAGTCATTTTATAGTACTCCCAATTTTTCAAATACACAATGCTTTGTTTTTCAATCTATATAAGTATTGCATAATGGACTCCAGTGGTGTTTGTCTAGTTTCCAAAACTTGGTTCTTTCCGCTGATTACCAATCTTTTTTTTTTTTAATTTTGTTTTTTTTTAACAACTTTCACAATTTTCTGAAAAGGCATTTCTTCTAACTTGCTTGGATAACACATTGTCAAAATTTTCTTCACAGCTTCGCATCTCACTGTGGCAAGAAATAAATCAGTTATCTTTTTTTCTCCTCCATCAGTCTTTGAGTCTTAATTTCTTTACTCTTGCAAATGCTGCACAAATTCTCATCCATGTTTCTATGTGTTCTGGGTCATCCACTGAAATCATGGATCTTATTGGCAATGGCATTATGTTATGTTTTGCATATCCATGCAAGTAGTAGTAGTCATAGCACAGTACTGCAGGTCCTCTGTGATGACAGGCTACGTTCTGTCCTATTTCTCCAAATACTCTCTGTATATACTGGTCTCTTCATTTGCATATGATACTACAGTAACTATTTACATTGTTCAAACTATTGTCCTCAATTTTAATGTCATATTCACAATGTTTCAGCCAAGGACACATGGCCTCATCGATAAAATTGTTGATTGAAGTAATCTAGTAACTTGACTCAAACAGTTGGGAGTTCAATACCTGGCACCAGCAGAAGTGAACAAAAACTTAGAGAGTTGAGTTACAAAAGGGAAATAACTGAAACAGAGATATCTACAAAAAACAATCTACCTTGTTAGACAAAATAAAGGGTTCAGTTCAAAATTTCAAAGCATATCCCTCAAAGAAGTTCAGTGTATAAAAAAGCTGAAATGTTATACAACATCCATAAATAAATTTATATGTGAATATGACAATAATGAGAAGGACAACAATCCAAACTATCTAAATAGTGTAAATAGAAAAATTTTAATAAACCTTACAATTGTTAAGTGCAATGAAAGTTAATATTAACAAGGTGAGAGATGAGGTGAGTGGTTGGTGAAATTAATTTGATAAAGTGTCACTGAACAATGGCAAAAAGAAATTCAATAGAGTTTAATGTTTATCAAAACAATACAAATATTATTCATTTAATGTATTACAAGAATCTTGGCTAAAGCTAGTTCATAGCAAACAAAATTTTAATGCTTAATCTCATACATTCTATTGATTTTTATCTGTTGGGATCATTGTTAAAGAAAGGCAGGTAGGTATTTGAAATTAATAATTTTGACTGCATCACAATGAGAAAATATTCTGGATCAAATATTCTTTTAAAAAGATTTATAAAGCATGCAGCATTATATACAAAATTTATAAGACACACAAGCATACACACACATGTATGCATATGTGTCTGTATTATCAAATTTTTGCTCACTCTGAAGCCATCTAAGGAATTTAAAATAAAAATTTTAGCAGTGTGTAATTTAATTTTTTTAAAAAATCATAGCATTTACAGTGAAAAATATTGTGCGCATTTTATGACTTACAAATTCTATGCATTTTTGTTCAGATAATATCTAAAGTTATATACAAAAACATACCAATTTAGTTTCATTTTCGTTAATAAAAATTATGAAAGAAAATAAAATAACATTGAATAAATGTCTCATTGCCATACTGAGTGTATGTACTTACAGATTGTTTTACAACCATATAATATACAAAGGTATACCTGTATACAGGGATGCTGATAGAGACCAATTTTTAAACAAAATGCTAGAAATGCTCATGAATCAGCAAGAAGAAATGGAATGTGCCGTCTCCCCCCCAAAAAATGTAAGCGGCGACTTTTCCTGAAAATCCCTATCTTTCTTTTAACTGAACTCAAACATAAATTATTGGCACAGCCAAAACAAACACATTATCCTTTTTGCCAACAATGTCAATTTCTTCCTCCACAGCAACTACCTTTTGTTTTCACAGTAGCAATATTGTAGCTGTGATGATCTATTCTGTATATGGCTTTCATATATGTTGCTGCTGCTGCTGCTGTTGTGTATAGATTCAGTGAAGAAAAGAGAATATTAATTACTTAATGCCTATCTATTTCTATTTTTCTTCTGGCTTTTCTTGCCCCTTTTACTAATAGTGCCTCCAAAACAATTGAGTAACAAGTTCTTCGAAAGTTTCAAATTTAATGGGGTCTATAGACGTAGTCCAGTGCCAACTGATAATTGTATTTGCACACACACACACACACACACTATATATATATATATATATATATATATATCTCCTTCTATTGATGAAGAGATTCTGTAACTCAAGTATCTATCTTTCTGGGCTGTCAGAACAGAAACCCATTTTATGACATATTTCCAGAGTGTGCTCATAAAAATACAGCATTTGTAGGAAAACACTGCTGTTTTTTGAAACTGAATTTAGAAAAAAAAAAAAAAAAAAACTGAAAACATTCTTTTACAGGATACCCAAAATTTTTTAAGAGAATTGATACATGAAACAAAAACAAAATCATTTTCCAGTTTGTTTTTTGTTCTTAAATCCAGTATTATTCCTAAATATTTATATTGTAACTTTCAAAGAATTTTCTGTAATAAGTTTCACAATATCATTTCACCTAAAAGTACAGAAAAAATTTAAACTAAACCCCCCCCCCCCAAAAAACCCAAACAAAGCATAGAAAAAATATAATTCAAATCAATCGTATATAATAAAGAACTATATCAGATCAAAAACATTAATACTGAATACTTTTTCTTCATTTGGACAACCATATATAACAGCATAAATAAGTTATATATAGATATTTTGGAAAAATTCTTCTATTAGTCACCCCAAAAATGATTGCTTAAAAATAAAGTCATAGTTAAAATATAATTCCGAAACATGAAAAATTCTGTATTGCAAAAATGTTAAATTAATTATATTACAATTATATATATATATATATATATATATATATATATATATATATGCACAAGTTTTGTTAAATGTGACTGACAAAGTGATGCAATTAAGATTAAAGTTCTACATATTAGAGTGCTTTCAGATATTCTTTCAGCCATTATCATTATTTTCTACTAGTATTTTACAGATAGTGTTTATTAAGATTTCTGTGCATGTAGAAAATACAAGCCTCATAGATATGCAGAAAAAACAAATTTAAATAATGGAAGCACTAATAATAAAGTAAAACCAAACATTCAATAACATTAACTATGCCCTCAAGCTGAAAATAAAACATTCATATAACTTTAGATACATACATAAAATAACTCACATATCCAGTTAGAAATAAAAAAAAACACCCGTCATAATTGCTACAAGAATAGTCAAATGCACTCAGATACGAAAAGCATTTGAAGAGTTTTTTCTCCCCACCCCCGAAAAGAAAAACGCTTGTAAGAACACAAGAAAAATTAAGTAAAAAGATTAATTGCAGTACCTTACCAGTTGTTTTTAATGAAACTTGTATAAAAGTGAGATTGTTCTTTTCTTCAGTTTATAACTGAGTATATGTGATAAAAATATAGTTTTAAGGTATATTATATTTATGGATAAAAGTGCTCAATATCAGGGATAGACCATGTGTAAATATAAAAGTGGACACTGAGGTCAACACTGAGTGGTGAGAGGGTTGCCTGAAATACTGTTAGCATTCAGTGTTGACAATATTTCATTATATATATATATATATATATATATATATAGAGAGAGAGAGAGAGAGAGAGAGAGACAGAGACAGAGAGAGACAGACAGACAAATAATAAAAAGGTCATGCTAATTTTTCTTTAATTACAACAGTTTTAAAAATGGAAGCACAAAGCATACCAAACTAATCTCAGGACTGCAAATGTACTCCACATTGTTCCCTTCTTTCATAATTGTTGTATTCCATAATTGAATGTGGTCATGTATATCCTTCTCATAATCACTAAGAAAGCAATCATGAAGAAATGTGAGTTGCTTCTTTAACCTTAATCATCATTGGAAAAACCCTGTTTCCTGACTGTGTTGTGCTGCTCTAGAAGCTCTTTCATAGAGTCTGGCAGCATTCTGAGAAGCGACTTTGCACAGTCCTTTGAGTAAACAAGTGATTGTACTAAACTGTTTGTCACTATCATGACTCACCCAAAAGCAATTTCCTGACAAACTAATTCAGTTTTACCTTTTTCCCTAGGATTGCCATTAACAATATTAACCACCTGTCTCCTTACTGTGCTTACATCAAATGCAGCCACCTTTCAATAAACATTCACTAAAATCCTGTGAATGTTTGCAGCATTTTCTTTTCAAAACAGTAACTGTATTATAGCTCTTTGTTTCTGCACATGTCCAGAAGGCAGCCATTATGAAAAAGGGTTATGGTAGCAAAAGAGAAGGTAATTCTACAAATCTTTTCTTTGGGCTTCTAAATAATTCATGATTTATAGCAAAATAAATAAATAAAATAAAAATTTGATGACTGTTTTTAAAAATAGGACAGTTATTACACTTTCACTGACGTACTACATCAGGTTTTCCAAAAGAAGAAATTGATTAAAAAAAAAATTGGTATTATTTTTTTTTTTAATTTTCAAGAAAAAAATATATGCTGAACATATATTTCATTTGGAAATGAGTCATTTCTGCAGGTTTCAAACTTCCAGTATCTTCAGATGATTGACAATAAATTATTGTAAATAGCTTGAAGATACCAAAAGGTTGAAACCTATATTGCAGAAATAACTCATTTCCAAATGAAAAATATTAAAGAGTTCTACAACATAAATGTACTGAACACTTTTTAATACAATTGTGTACTGGTCTAATTTAATCATGACCAAAAAATAACTAAAGAAAAAAAAGTGTATTCAGCAAGAAGAAAATATTTGAAAGTGTTGTTGCTAATGTAAAAAGAAAACCTCTTTTCAGAATATTAGCTAAAGTCATGAAAGCAATGAAACTGTAGTGACATAGGGCAAATCCATTTTTCCTTATTTCCCATAGAGTTTACTAATAAATCAGTTGTCATTCAGCACAGTGGGAGGAACTTCTATGTCATAGACTAGAAGACATTACAATAGTATAGCATTGCTAATAGAGTTTCTAACAACATTGAATAGGCTGGACTTTGTAAAAACATGTACTTGTTTTTTTTTTTTTGTTTTTTTTTTTTTTTGCCCATGCATGTACCCAGAAGTTAAAAGATCACAAAGTTGCAGGAGGGGAGAATGAGATTACAGATTTCTTTCTGAGTGTGAAGCCATCAGAAAGATCTCTGTCAAAGTGCATCCCAGAGAAATGGAGGATTTGACCTTTTCACAAATTTCAGCCATTATAAAGAGAAATTTCTAACTAAAAAAGAAGTTAGTTATTTGCTGAGAAAACAAAACTTCTTATGAGCAAAGGCAAGCCAAACAAAACAATAATACAGTATGCATAAAAGAAATGAGAGGTTTCCTGATTTTTAAAAACTTGGCACCAGAGAAATAATCATCAAAGATGAGTTCATACAGTTGAAATTAATTGAAGGTATGTGTGATGCTTCATGCAAACACAAAATTTTTAGGATGGTTACAACTGACTTAATGTCCTTGGATGCATCTCTAGAGTTTCTGCACTAGTTAGACTTAATTGCAAAATTCAATGCATGCATGAGAAATGCTGAAGCATACAGCATATCAAATTACTTTGTGTAATGCAAATACTGTGACAAAAAGCATAAATGTGACAAAAAAAAATGTCCAGCTTTAGGACAAGTATGCTGGAATTCAGACAAGAAAAACATTTCCAGTCTGTGTGCAAGTATAAAAGGAATAAACAAAAGGTAGAAAGTTTAATTCCCCTTCAGGAAAATACAGGTGTATTTGCAATACAAAAACATAAAGAGAAAAATTCCAAAGAAAAAAATTAAATTGAATGGTAAGAAATGTTGGCTTGAACTAAAATAGTTCAATGGCTCTTTCATCAAAATGTTGTTTTGAAAGAACTTTTGAACTGACACACACTTCAGCGTTATTCCCATAAAGTTAGTGAAATGTAAAAAACAAATCAGACTCATGAGAATAGATGTCTTGAAAGTGGATACAACCAAATTAATTAACAGTGTTAAGTCAGAAAGTAATGACATGGGGATATTAAAAGGATATAAAGCATGCATTCAATTAAAAGAAAATAGTCATTCCTCTCTTTAAATCTTGCACACTGCCCATTTACATGCTACCTTTAGTAGTTGCCAAACTGAAAACAATAGCAGAGCAAGGAATCTTAGAACATGCTTTTAGAACAGTGGTAATAATTGGGCCTCACCCATTATTGTTTTATGATAACAGGATGTGGATTTAAGGATATTTTACAAAATCCACAAAATAAGGTTTAATTTGTTCTCCATTCTTAATATTGAAACTGCTTTTCAAACTTGGCTCTCCAATTTCTCATTCTGAGCCAATATCCATTACACTACAATGCACATCCTTATCTTAAGAAAGTCATCCTATAATGTGCCTTTCTAGAAGGTTAGCATCAGCCAAGTCTATTCAAATACTGGAAAAAAATGTTAGCTAACAAATAAAATGCTGATAGAGCATGTCACTTTTTATTAAGCTGAAAGTTTCTGCTTAAATCTGATCACAAACCTTAAGCGTTTATTTGTAACCCCAGGAAGGAGTTACCTAAAGTTGCATATTCTACAATTTTAAGATGCACCATAAAGCTCATGGCCTTTGACTTAACATCAAGTATGTGAAAGGAAATACTATTGCACATATAGATGCTCTATCAAAACTAAAGTTCAACAATAAAATGCTAGAAAGATCAGACAAGTCAGAATATTGCAGTGGATTGAAACAGATATATTACCCTTAAATTGTCTTTCATTTGAAACTTTACAGGATCTGGTATTAAGAAAGATTGTATGCAGAATAAAAAGAAACAAATGGAGTGATTGTTCTAGGGCAAAGAGACCCTAGTATAAAGAGATAAAGCACAGGTTAACTATAGAGAAGAATCTTATATGCAATGAAAATGTTTTAATACCACCAGAGAAATTAAGAAAAAAAATGTAATTAAAAGTGTACATGATGTTTATTATGCAAAAACAGCAACACAGAGATGATTAAAATTGAAAGCATAGTGTTCTGGATATTTACATAATGTAGAAAAATATGTACAAAAATACCCAAAATAGAGGGAAATAAACTTTTGCCAAACTAAGATACATTCATGGCCTAAGAAAAAGAACCAAGAGTTCATATGGATCATGTGCATGTTAAAGGCATAAGGCTACTTTTAATTTTGGTTGACTCATTTTCTGGATGGCCTTAAGTGGTCAGAGTTCAGGATAGAAAGACAGCTACAGTAAAGCAAATATTACAAATAATATTTTCTTAAAATGGTGGGGGGGGGGGGGGGAGTCTCTGAGTGCATCAGAATTTTGTGATAAAACTTTGTGTTCGTGGTTAAAATAAATTGGATACCTCTTTTATAAAACACCACCATACCATGTGCAATTGAATAGAATTGTAGAAAGAATGGTACTGATAATGAAAACAGGTTCGAAGACGTTTTCCCCATCCAGAGATATCATAGATAGTTACCGAATGAAAGTCTTACTGAGTTACAGAATCATTCCACTTGATGGTAGAATGCAAAGTCCCTTTGCACTGATGAGACAACAAATTAGATTGCCTATTACAATGTCCTATTCAATAAATGAAAACAAAAAGACATAAAATCAAGTCCTGAACAGGCTAACTTTATTGCACAAAAGAAACACAATACGGCTATGATAGCAACAACTAGACAGAAAGGAGAAAGCCTGAGCACTTCTGGTGGAAAAAGTGAACACAGTAGTAAAGAAACTATGGAGGATAGTTCACAGAAATCTGACATGAAGTTGAAAGATCAAAATGAATCCAGACCAAGATCCCCAATAAAAAAAACACTAGGTACACACCTCAAAAGAGAGAGATAAGATATTCATACTATAGTTTGGAGAAGATCACAGATCAACAAAGGGCATAAAACCTCTTCATTTCCAGCAGATGTGGTGACATAAGCAAAATGGACTTGCTTTATTTTGCATACAGTTGAGTGACTACTAATAGGTCAATCACTCAGCACAGAAGACAAAGCTGTCAGAACACAAATTAACCCCTTTAAGTGAACATCACAAAAAGAAACATGTAAATTGGATGAAGAAGTACATGAAAACTTATTTCTCAACAGCAATTTTTAGTAATGAATGTATAACTAAATTGGATGAACTTGATGACCAAGTTAAAGATTGAATCCTTCATGGAAAGTAAACCAACACAACTTAAAAGACAACAAAGGGAAGGTGGATTAATATTTTGGGTTACTATTATAGGCAGTAAAATTATAGCCACCTTCAAAGTTGATGTCAAAATAAATGGTAGTTAAGTATTGTTAAGTTCTTGAACAAGAAATGTTTTTGAGTGGCACAAAAATCTTTACACAAAAGAGCATATTCATTCAAATAATGCTCCTTTACATTCTACAAGGTTGATTATTTCTCATCTTACAAAAAAAAAAAAATTGTTTTAAAGATACCAAATTAATGGAATGGCCTTCAACCTATCCAGATATTAATTTGATACAAAAATTGCAGTCCATGATTTAAATTATATATAATTTATTTGTTTGAACAATATTTTTAATTGATACTTATATTTGAGTAGATATTTTGTTCTTAATGAAACAGTATATTTATATATTTATTTACAATAAATTTTGGTATGAAAATGTGTGTCATTTGGCAGAATTCAAAACTGCAACTCCTAACAACACAGAAGAAACCACCAATTGATCTGGTGCATCTTAGACCACTTGACTACAAATGATTCCACAGTCTAATCAAAGCTAAATCAAGCCTTACCTAACAAAATTTTCAAATCTATGTAAATAACCATCTCTGCTCTTAAAGTGTGTCATAATGTCAACAAAAGTAAACAGATAATGTTACAGAAAGTCCCAAAGTTTAATAAAATGGTTTTAACAACAGATATATTTAATTTATTTGTTTAAACATTTATTTTAATCAATACTTATATTTGAGCAGATATTCTGTTTTTAATCAAACCGTATATTTATATATTCATTTCTACCAGCCGATTAGAAATAATGTTCAAATAAATTAAATATGCAAAACAAGTTTACTAAAAAAAAATAATAAATAAATAAATAAATAAAATAATGGTTAAATTTGGTACAACCTTCAACATTTAAACTAAATTGAAATTTACTGTGAAAATATCTTTTAGGTTTCGTGAAATTCAAAGGGATTCTTTATTGTAAATTGTTGAAACATGAACATGCACATGCACTAAGCAAATAGTCAGTGAGCAATTGGCTCATTTAAATAAAAGAATAGAAAAGAAAATCCTTTTATTCTGGTAAGTCAAGCATCTGATGATTTTTCAGTATGATAACCGTCCTTCATATTGTAAATAACAGAGCTAGGATGGGAAATTCTTTCACATGCAGCATTGTCTGCAGCATTATCAATTGTTTCTTCTTGTTTGATCAGTAGTTTCAAGTTTAAGGTACTGAAAACAAAAATATACAATTTAGCTGAAAGGTTGAATAAAGTTATAAAATGCAAGAAAAGATAATTTGATTATAGAATTATTTTCCCTTACATTTTATGACACTATTCAACCTTTCAGCTGAATTGCATATTTTTTTTGGTTTTAATACCTTAAACTTGGAACTACTGATAGTAAATTGCATGTAAAATAAATAAATAAATATATATATATATATATATATATATATATATATATATATAAAAAGAAAGGATAGGAAGATTTGCAACAACCTAATCTTAAAACTAGATTTCATCTAAGTGATGAATAGATGAACTGATTTAAAATACAAAAAACCTTTACCGATTGTAATGAAATAAATGATTTTATCAAAAATATCGATGAGAAACTATATTGCTGCTAAGGAAATGGATTGCATTTTGCTATGGCTGACTTTGAATGACTATCAATGAATAGCTGAATTTGAAACAACTCCTTTGCTTTACTTACATTGTTTGGACTGATATCCTCATCTTTATTGCCATATTCATGTTTCGACTTTGTACGCTCCAGCCTTCTTCAGGCCGAAAAATGAGTACAACAGTGTGAACAATGTAAATAGTACCTCATCTGAGATGCTATTTGAACATAAAACCATTAAACATGAGTGAAACAGTATATTTTGTAAATAATCAAACAGGCTCATAGTATATTTCTTGAACATCAAACATTGATTTTACTACAAGGAATAATAATTGTCTTGTTTCTTGATTTAGAAATATAGTATCTTTTATTTACTGTTAAAATACATTAAAAAAATTCTAGTGTAATAATGAAATATAATTTTAGGCTTATCTCTAGTATTTTCAGTCTATCTTGAAAAAACAAAATTTAAATAATATTCAAGAATGTTCTAAAGCATTCCAAGCTTCAAAAGTTATTTTTGTTATAAGATCACATCCAGAAAATGTTCTGAAGTAGAGGTTTACTAATATGTAGTGGAGATGGTGTTCATATAAAAATAGGGACAGGATAAGACTGAGTTAAAATAATAACACTAACAAATTAAGATTATTCTATTATTCAAATCAAAAGTATCTTTAGTTAATCATGAGAAGAGTTTGTGATAGGTTCACAGGGAAGTCACAGTAGTGTTAATGGAGTTAATGAGAATAAACTCAAATGGAAGTTATAAATCAATGAAAACTCTGACGAGTTTTTCTCTGAAATAATGCATAAAGTGTAAGAAGGTCTCTACTTCTTAGAAGATGGAACAATGAGAAAACATTCATATATATTTGTAGTTATACTTGGGCCTATAAATTTTTAGCATTTGTCATTTCATTTTAAAATACTCCGAGCAATGAGTAACTTTGATAGCAAAAAACAGTTTCAATATAAATTATTACTCTGTGATAACTGGTGTGTTTTTTTTTTTTTTTTTTAATATAAACATACAAGGATTAATCTTGTAAAAGGAAAACTACATTCTTGCCACATTACAGGCTTTTCTGGTCTGCTTATGATATTTCACTTGATATATTAATTTTGAGCTATTGCAACCAATTTATCTAAAATAGCTGAAGAATAATGATTTAATGAATGAATATGGTTATTCTTTGTGAGTCACTGGTGC